>VYZV01031910.1:275977-302604 GCA_013401275.1 Pandion haliaetus | reverse complement strand
GGACCCCACGGTGGAGCAGGGGACGAGTGAGGAATCTTCCCCCTGAGGAAAGGAGCGGCAGAGACGATGTGTGGCGAGCTGACTCAACCCCCATCCCCTGTTCCCCTGCGCCGCCGGGGGGAGGAGGGAGAGAGAACCGGGAATGGAGCTGAGCCGGGAAGGCAGGAGGGGTAAGGGGAAGTGTTCTGATTGTTGGTTTCCCTTCCCAATACCCTTGTGTGTTTTTTTGATTTGATTGGGAGTAAATGAAATGGATTTTGTTTCTTCCCCAAGTTGAGCCTGTCTTTTGCCCGTGACCATAAGTGGGGAGTGATCCCTCCCAGTCCTTGTCTCGACCCACGAGCCTGCCTTTGGATTTTCTCCTCATCCCAACGTGGCCAGGCGCGGGGGTGGGGGGTGAGTGAGCGGCTTCGTGGTGCTTTGTTACCGACTGAGCTGACCTGAAACTACGACATACATCAAGGGAAATTCAGCCAGAAAGGCTCTTGCTGGAGTGAGTTAACACTTCAGTGAGTCAGTATCAGAGAAACCTCACTAACTTCATGGCCATTTGTGCAGTGGCCTCTCTCACAGGAGGAAAGCTGTCACCTACCTGTGCTAACTTCCAGCAGCTTCTTTTGTCCAAAAAGTACATTCTGAATTATTGAAGGCTTTGTGTTGGGATGTGACGGTCGCTAATGGATAGCAGAAGAAGTAGGAATTGCCTCTTTAAAGACTTCAAATGGACCTGTGCGCATATGTAATCCCCTTCCTGACCTCTGTCCAAAAATGTTCTTATTAGAGCTAAGTGGGAGAGGATAAATCCATTTTGTTATAACCACTGAACTTCCATATTTCATTTTCATCCCACATTAGAACAGAAGTAAAATCCTTCTCCAGAAAAGAATTACATCAGTCCATCTACTTCGGGATTACATGAGTGTTTTCATGCAGGTCTATCCTTGCTCTTCTCCCTTAATGTGGGTCTACCAGCTTGCTCGGAAATACAAAACAATTAAAAAGCTCTGGACAAAAGCTTCTGCTTCACAAAAACTGTTAAAACTAGCACATCACTGCAAGAGAATACACTTTCAAAATTTCATTGAGCTGAAAATGTTCTGATCAGCTGTAATTCACACTCCCCTGATGCCATTCTCCTTTTGTGCATTACTGCTGCACAGTGGATTGCATAAACTCAGAAGCTAATTCTAAGCAGATGGACCTGATTTTAGTTGCTTTTTTTTGCCAGCCCCTCTATTTCTGTGCCAGCAAGAAATCCAGCCACATTGGGAAACATCCTCCTTCTACTTCTATACAAGGCAAACCAAAGCACTTGTGCTGTAACATTTACTTTTTGGCCCCAGCAAGCTAAATGGATGCTTTCAACCAACAGCCACGGCTTTCACTTTAGGTCAGTGTTCAAGTGGTTCCCAAGCTTTTATGCCTTCTCTCATTGAGCAAACAGTGAATTTGTATTTTCATGCTGTAAAACTTTTCCTGTTTACTGGCACTCAATACGCCTGTAGGACTGAGCTCTTAAGGGCAGACCAGTCTGTACTGGTCATCTGGCAAGTACCTAATACACTGAGCTCTGAGGTTGAAGTACAGACAGCAGCACAGATCTAAACATTTGTGTTGGAAAGGACTTCTTCTATGGAAATTGCCAGGCTTGACAGATTAAAATAACAATAATGCTAGCAAAATCAATAGAATATAATTTTAAAATGGAGGAAAAACTGGCTCTTTCAAACTACGTGGCTGCAGAATTTATTTAAAATAGCAGAGAGGTTAATATGGTTAAAATAAAAATGAATCTTTCTAGTATAATGAAAGGAAATATTTCAGCTTATACCAGATGGCTATTTTCTTCCATGATTGATTCTCCAAAAGTCTTGAAATCTGGGCTTTTTGGCTATCTGGCTCTGGGATTTGAGCACATTTCTATGGCCTATGAGATGTGCAAGTTTCACACACTGAGGCGAGAACAAATACCTCTTACTGTTCCCTCCATTCAAGCTAGAAGGAGGTACCTACACTTGCTTCCAAAGCATTGCATTCTCGATACCACCCCTTTCCTCTTTAGTCCTTGAGATTTCTGTAAACAATGTATTGAGGGCACGTCTGCAGTATCATTGTTTTAATTATTTTAATTTTCTGACTGTGGTATGAACATAGAAATCATCTCCTTTAGCCCAGCAAAGCACATCCTGTTCTTTCATCTGTGACCTTCCATTTGTGCTCTAGCACCAGGATAGGAGTTAACTTCATCTCACACTTACTGGCCATTCACTGCTCTCGTATTTATACTCAGATATTCTTGACAATTCTTTGTTCTCCTTTGCAGAAATGACAGAGTATCTGGAATAAAATCTTAGAAGCCACTGGTTTATAAGCAGGGGTCCAACTTAAGGGCTTAGAAGATACAGGGAACTGATGCTGCAATACCATAGCTGCCTTAATTCTAGCTCACATTTCGAAAGAATAAAAGTCACACTCATCATTCAGCTATCCTGTGCCTTACAGGAAAGTAATAGATGTCATCAAAACACTGGAGGCAGCTCCAACTTTGCAGTATTGGAGGCCCTCCTGAATATTAAGCAAAACAGCCCCTGAAAAGTAGGAAAGTGTTGTTGTTTTACTGGGAGGGAACCTGAGACATGGAGATTAAATAATGTCTTCTGGGAGCATAGAATTGATCCCAGACATCCCAAATAACCTGCTCTACCCTCGTGGCCTTTTCTTTCTTGTTGGTGCCACATGTCTGCAGTCATCTATAAAACTGCTGCTGCTGCTTTGTGTTCTCAGCAAGACTTACAGCAGCTGGTCCGTGCAGACTAATGACCCTGTCACAGTCAAACACAGCGCCTTTAAATTCAGTGCTGAGGAACACTGGCAAGGTATAAGGGACACTTGCTGCTAGACTTACTCTTTGGATATGTACTTGTATTTATTTCTTCCTATATGCCATAACATATTTCACAAACATGACATTTATTAGAGTTCAAGATAAAAAATAATATAGCAGTATGGGAAGGCAAAGATTTATGGTTTAGATACGGGGCTGGGGATAGGCAGAGCAAAGCTCTCTGTTTTGAGTAAGGTCTCTACTTTGTTTGTAAAATGGAGATAAAATTATCCTTCTTTAGGGCTACTCCTAAATTAGACTAAGTATCTGTGTGGCATTATTATCATGACAAAGCCACCAATATAATATTCAGGACTACTTTCCTATTTTTATTTATATCATCCATCTTGTTATTGGCTTCTTCATCCCCACATCCCGGCACCACTTCTGTATCTCTCCTACTACAAAGGAGCAGTTGCTGCCTGGACCTGAAGGTCCATGCTCAGGACATGAGGCAGGCTGTTTCCGTGAGCATTCGCTCGCTCAGGCTGAGGATTTGAAATTGCTTACAGTGCAGAGAGCAGGAGCAAGGAACGAAGTAACTGTAATTCTGAAATGTCTGTATTTTTAGCAAGCTGACTTGTTATATGTAAGGTGGTATATTGGCAATCTCTTTGCTTTAAACAAAGTTACTCTCTTGCATTTAGCTGGCAGGCCATTCCAAGGCTTTAACATTAAAAAAGCTGGTCATTTGTGGTTAGCTAAGACGTCACTGTAACTCCATTAAGAAAAGAACAAAATAGAGAAGGAGAAACAATGAAAATACTTCTAATATGTTATAGGAAGGGGGGAAGTGGAATACCAGTGCAAGCTCTTCCAGGTTTCAGATTCATTTTAGTTTTTATCATTTGATACAAATGACAAGTCTGTCTTTAAAAAAATTTATTAGAGCTCCTGGTGGTTTCTGAATTCTCTTGTACAGTGCTTCTGACCAGATGACTGTAGTGCCTGGCTGCAGGCAGCAGGGAGACGTCTTGAGTCCACAGGTGTTCCTGACTGGCTGCAAACCATCAAACACTTGCTGAAAACCGCAGCCTGAAATTGCTACCTAAGGAAAATCAGTCCTTTTGCCCAAAGAGCAATCCCGATTGCTACATCATCAACGAGATTACAGCTGCTGGTCTGTTCACAAAAAGCACAGATGGAGAACACCAACACGATCTCCCATCTCTGCTTGCAGCATTATTCCCTCTGGTTTATTCTCTATTTTGCTGAGCATCTCAAGAGGCAGGGGTTCAACAATTCCCAACGGGAGCCAATCTTGCCATCTAAACCAGGACATTTCTCTTTATTCTCAACTAGGACGTTAGCCATCCTGGGCATGTAGCCTGCCACAACAAGGTAGCGTGTCTGACTACAAATCTTTTTCTCAGGAAGTCTGCCTCCTTTCCTGGTGATCTAGAAGATTGCATTTCATCTGTAGGAAAGCTCCATTCCTGCTTTGAAACAGTGTTTGGATATTACAGTAAATATCTCTTTAGGTGAAAAATAATCTAAGCAGGGAGCTAAGCAAAATTATTAACGCTCTGCAGTCAAGCAGGGGCTGGATCCATTCACTTGCTTCAAATTTCTCTGGTTTTGTAATGCAGGTTGTGCTGTAGGAAATGGATTAAACGATGTCTATGAGGCATATAAGAGAGTAAAGTAATGTATCCATTTTCCATTTTCCTGAATTTATCGCTACTTTAAAGATGCTCGGAGGGCACTGGTATATTTGGGAATTACGGTTTTTGCTGGTTAGCAGCCAGGCACAGCAGTAAACTTGGATTAGCCTGGCTTACCAGAAAAGCAGTATTTTATGGTTGTCCCAATTTTTTGTTCTGCATTCAAATATATTTCCTGACACTGACTCATCTGAGTCGGAATCTGCTCATGACATAAAACATCAAGGTCAGGAAAGCACATGATCAAGATGCTTATCAAGATCTCCTGCCTGGGCTGAATTTGGCCAGAAAGCCCATAAAGAAAGCAGTGAGATCACTCATGAAACAAGGGTAATTTCTACCAGCTCAGGACTGGCTCGCCCATTCTGTGATTGATGCCTTGAAGTCAAAATGGGGTTCTGCTGACAAGCATGGGGAGAGTGGATAGTCAAAGCAAAATGCAGTCAACTGTAGTTATCTATTTTTAGACCTAAGGGAAAATAACTGGTTCCAGAGTTTAGCTGAGACATACATTACTGGCCTGACTTTCATGTATCCTGAGGACTTCCACCTTGGATGGAGCAGGGAGTGGTTCAGTTTTTATTAATGTGAAACAGTGAGAAAGGATAACAGGGCACAGGGTCAGCAAGGACTGTTTAGTTGGCAACTAGAAGAGTCTTGAAAAGCCTGTGGTTTAAGCCCAGGTGAATTCAATTTTTCTGAGCATTCTTCAAAAGCAAACCTCATTGCCATGCAGCGGCAATGCTCGCAAATCCCATGCTTACACAAGCACGCTCGTATCTGTGACTGCTGACCCACTAGCTCTGCCTCGAGCCTACCTTAAGGCAAGGAGAAGAGCCTTTGTTTTGTGAGCAAACCTAAAAATCCAGACAGTCTCGAAAATCCTGGGGGGAGAGGATCAGGATTGATTGCAAAGAAAGGAGCAATTTACAAAAAATAACTGTGATTTTCTAAAGCAACACTAATCATTACTTGCTTGTTTCTCTCGTTCAAATTCATGTTTTTAGAAGTTCCTGTTAAGGGGAACAGAGTTGTGAAAACCTAAAGCTTTTCTGCCCACGGTGTCATTTGCAGCAAATTTATATAGTAGGTACATTGTATCTAAGGATTCTTCCTTTAGTTAATTTGTTGGCAAAGTACACAAATGCAGCTTCAGCAATATTGGACTTTCGCTCTCTGCAAAATAACTTGGCTAGTCTACCAACCTGCTACTCAGTAAAAGTGTTCCTGCCATCCCCCAAAATATTAGAAATAAAAGGATTTTGGATTGTGCTGCTAGAGTGGGGTCCAACAAAAAACTTCAAACCTGGGTAATATTTATCTGAGCTCTCAAGGGAAGGTCTGGCTGGGTCACGTCTCAGCTCTTTAAATCTTCCTGGGACTGACTTTATTATTTCCTTGCCTTCTTGGTGCTCCGATGTGCTACATGTGCATGGTGCTAGCCAGTAAGCCATATTTCTGTGCACGGTGCTGTACTATCCATTCCAGACCCCTGTCTAGGGGAGGCTTGGCTGTAAGGCCAACAAAACCCTTTTACACAGTTATTTTTCCCAGGGGAAGGGAAACCTTCCTATCTGAGCTCCCGGTTTGGGAAATGGCCATTCAATAACACAGACAAAGCCTGAGCTCTCAAAATAACGAAACCATGCTGCATTAGCATGAATGAAGGTATAAAAATACCTTGAGAAAGGGGGCAAGTGTTTAATTGTATGTGCAATGTATGCAAATGTGCATATGACATCAGAAACCTGATGAAGGAGAAACTGTACATACTTGAAATTTGTATGAATCTTGCTATTATATCTTCCCTGATCCACTTTAAAATAGACTGGACAGGGTACTTGGAAAGGCACAGAGGAGAAAAACACCCACTAAATTGCTCCTTTACTGGTTTCCTACATGCTCTGAAATGCATTACCTGATCAACTAGGCCTTGATTTGGAAAAGGACTTGAACGGATGTTGGTGGAAAACAAAACGAGTAAATTTTGTATTTTCCTCAATAATAGCATTTCTGGAATGGGCATCCTTGAAGGGGCGAGCGGTTAGGAACCTGCTCCCATGTAATTAAGTTGCAAAACATCACTTTTTTCAGGACTGAAGGGACATTCCTTCCAAGGCATCTTGTGGTAAACTGCAGTAAGATCCTCTATAGCCCATTCCTGCTCTCATCATCCCCCCCTTTCCTGTTCTGTTGTGATCTGATTCCAGACCCCTGTCTTTGCATCCTAATTATTATGCTGCCAAACGAGCATATTAATTAGTGTTCTTCACCGTTCTACCCCTGTGTGCTTGGCAGATTTCCACAGATACTTTTAGCACGGTCTCTCTCTGTAGCCCATTGCATAACTAAGTAAAAAATGCGGCTTCGAGAGAGAGAATAAGTTCTGTGGTACACATAATTATAATTACAGTAGCTTTTTCTTTCCTGAGGTGTCAGATATCAGCAGTCTGTTCATATTCAGGTTCTAATTAACAGTACAGATTAGAAGAGGTCTTAAAATGGCTGTGTGGTGATTTCAGCCCATCCATCTATTTAAGGTTGGATCCAGACTCCTGGGAGGTGCTGGAGGGGCAAATTGGCCCACGTTTCTAACAGCATCTAATAACTTCTTCCTTTGTGAAAGCAAAGAGTACTATTTTTCTTCTAGGCTCTTTCCATCAATAGATATTGATCACTTAACAAAGCCAGTCTTTCAGCTACGAAAGGCCTTTGATTAAAATTTCACTTGGCAGCCTCTTGGATTAGATATTTTGTCATCATCATGAACACTAGAGCCCCATAATATGAAAAAGTAAATGAAATGAGGAGGCAGTAACCCAAAGTAAGAAGTGGAAAATTACGCATTAAATGCCAGACACATACTCTTAGATACTACTGTGCCACTTTACATGTTGTACAGTCAATTAGATTTCATAGGGATGGTATAATCACTGCAGAAAGAAATCTCAGGGTCTAAAAGGATTCTATTTAGTCTAAGTATTCTGAATAGTACCTGTAAATCTCACTGGTTTTGTTAAGAGGCTGTAGATTTTCTGCTATGCTCTTGTGGTAATTGGAATTCTCTCTGCCTTAGAAAACTGAGTTTGTTTTGAATGAGAAACAAACTGTCCACTACAAAATCTGCTCTGATATAGCTGGTTTCAGCTTTCTCTTTATTTTTACCAGAAAACTCCATACCACATAGGGAGAGAGCTGATATTATGAATAAATGCTACTGCAGATGAGTCAGCTGCAGAGGAGGAGAGAACTGTTCAAGTAACTTTCTGCAGGAAAAAAACTAACCTTTTGAGATTCAACAAAAAGGAAGAAGGCAGCACTTTATTTAGCTGTAAGGCAGCAGTGATATTCAGAGATGACAAAGGAAGATTTTTTTTTAAATGCAAGAACCAGGAAAAAAAAATTAATCTATTGTAAGTGATCCACTGCACTGAGCTGAATAATGAATTTGGTTAAGTGTGTTTCTGCAAAACAATGTCCATTCTTAAGTTAATGATAAATAATTGCAACCATAGCCATTCAGAGAGAATGAAGTAGTAAAACCAGATGATAGAAGACTTAGAGACCTTCTGCCATTTCCCCCAGTAATGGGACTTATCTGGGGACCTGCAATATCAAAGCTCTAGAGGCTTGAAAATTACTCAGGAGAAATGTGATCTTCTCTCACAAAAGAATCAAGCTGGTGTTGAGGACATGAAAGAAAGCAGACACACAACAGAATGTACTTAAAGATATTAATGAACTGTAAATTATTTGGTTTCCTGCGCTGCTTCCAAGTGCTAACACACTAAGTCAGAATATCTAAGTCAGCATGTCTCCAGGAAAAGGTTTGGTTCAACAAAAGGTAATCAGTGCCACTTTTTAGTTATTCTGTCCCAGGCAAGTAAATTAGTATATTCATCTAAGTCATTTCAGCTATCTCTGCAATGCACGTGCTTATATCTGACCTCGTTACTTTGGTAGCCTTTATAATCAATAGACAAAGATACACACATACACACAGAAAAAGCTAAGAACTCTAGTTTTTATTGACAAATTGAAGGTTCTACAGCTTATATTCTCTCTCCAACTCTGTGGGAAGATAATTAAGCAAAACGAACAGTTTCCCGACTGGAAGAATCTCTTATGATCTCAATTAGGGCATAGGAAAGATGGAAACATTTTTGTTCTATTTTAACAAATTCTCTCACCACGCCTCTTCTTCAAAGGCCACAGATAACTTTTTTTTTTTTTTTTCCCCAAATGGTTATTAGATCTCTATCTGTAAGAAAACCAGCACAACATCTGCAAAGGTTAATGCTGACTTGATCAGTCCCTCTTTTAAAAGGAACGCTTTATTTCTGTGACCTGGAGCTGCCAGTACTGCAGATACTGCGCAGGTCCAGGACACAGAAACCACCTCATGGAAATGGGATTCTGGGGAGAAAAACACCAGGACAGAACAGCAAAGGATATTAAGGGGAGGAGAAGCTCTCACAAGTCCCAGTTCTCACATTGGAAGTTTTGTGGCTGTTGAAACTGAATTTGAATTGTTCTTTAAAGCTTGCATGCCCGCCCTTACCCTGCACTCACTACACAGCAGAACCAGATAAAACGGAAGCTCTTTTGCTGATCCCTTCAGATGTATAAGTAGTACAAAGTTCTCATAATCCAGGCAAGAAAGTGCCAAGTGGTGTATTACCTTCTTCCTCTTCTTTGACTTATAATGTTATAAGGTCCAGATGTCACCATGACCAGAAAAATACGGCTTCAAAGATCACCATTACTGAATGTGCTGCAATGTACGTTTTCTATTTGAATAAAAGGCTTTTGTGGCACAGTACTGAGGATCTGATCTCAGCCTTTCTGCTTGCTTGGTTGTGGTGGGCTGGAATATTTTCTTCCTGAATTTTCTCATCTAGTCGCCATTTGCAAACAGCTACTGCAAATGATAATTTTGCTTGCTCAGTAGTACTAGAAGCTAATAAGTTCAAGGAAAACTGTTTGATAAAAGCAAATCAACACTCATTGATTTTAGTTTTTCACCTTGAGTCTTTTGTCTGTCATTTCACTATATTAATGACCTCATTAATAGTTCTGGAGAAGACTAAAAGTTATGGCCGCTCAACTCAATCCATCAGTCACACACCTGCTGCTGACAACATGAAATGGTAATATACCACCAGAATAGGTTATTAAACTATTGCTGTAATGGAGAGAGCAGCGTGGGTCAGTCTTCTACTATTCATACTAAAATATATTTAGATCTTAATAGCTCTACTCTGCAGTGACTCATGGGTGCGTGATATACATATTAATGAGTTACATTCCACTAATAAAAGTATGATGTTGTTTTTCAGGCAACTGCATCTTTATAAGTATTTCTGGTTGATGTGTCACTGTTACATGTCATCAGCCTATATCAGCTGAAGAAATCATGACACATCAGCCTTATCTTGGCAGACTATCATGTACACTTACCTAAACACTATATTTGCTATTGTGTTTTAAAACAAATAGGTTGAATTGCCTTGATGCTGTTGTGACAACAGAAATCCTTCCTTGCTGCTCTTTGGTGTTGCTGGAGGTGGGCCAGTCCAGTAAAGGTTATATACCCTGTACATATGTACAGGCATGAAGGACTTCAGCACCTCAGGGTGACCTCTGTAACCTCAGCTGTCCGAGTGAGAAGCACTGTCATGCCGGGGTCCCTCTGCAGGCAATGGGGACACCCAGCCATCGTCAGATTGGGTGGGACATCTCTGGAAGCAGCCAACTCTCCATTGCCTGTGAAGGAATGACTGCTTCTAGCCTGAGTGATGTCAGTAGGTGACATGAATCTGGGATCTCTTAATTAGATCATAAGCCTCAGACTCCTCTGTTCTCTAAGTTAATTCCACTAATCAAGGGGAATGGTTGTAGGGCTAGAAGGCAGATTACATTACATATGTAACTAAATCTCAATTCACATGAAATAGATAATATTTATAAGACAGACAGGCTTAAGGCCTTCTGTATCATTAAGGCCTTTTTCTTCTATCAGATAGGGGTGAAATTATTTCATTTATCAGCATAAAACCCAAGGCTCTTGTAGATAGCTACAGTGACTGAGTTTGGACTAATGGCTAAAACGCTGCCATCCCAGCCCTCTACACTCTTTCACTGAGGTTGTCACAGCCACTGTATTTTATAGCCTTGCTTCCAGGCTCTTCCAGCCATGGCATGGTCCCAACCATCCAATTATCCCAAATGCCAATCCCTGTGATAGCCTATGCTAATAACCTTCAGCATTAACAGAGCCAGTGGCCCTCAAGTATGAGAGGGCTGGTATTTCTCTGCATAAAATGATCTTGATAAACTCAAGATTATCAAGGTTTAATAATCAAAGGTTTGATGTTGGACAACCTCAAAGTATTTATTAATAATATATGTTAAACTAGGCTACCTGTTTTGGCAGAATAGAATGTAGGTGGGTTGTATTTAATTTACAAAGGCCAGAAGACAATATTAACTAAGTGTATCCCATGATCTTAGGAGCTTTAAATTACCTTGTATTAAGGCATATCTGTTTTGTGTTTTAGCACTCCAGAATAAATCATCCCATTTTTGTTGCTACTCCCAAACTCCAGTCTAAAGTAAACCTCATTGAAGAACCTCAAGCGGCCAAGCAAGAAGGAAAGTGTTAGATAAGGCACAAAAGTGTGGAGACACCAAGGCTAACAGGCAGACAAGTAATAAATAACAATTCAGATACTTATATCTGGATCCCAAAACTGATTGTGTTCAGCCCCCAAAAGTAAGAGATTGAAATGAATTTAGTCTATAGTATTTTTCCCTTTGTAGCGTTATTAGTTTGGAAAAAAAGATATTACTGTTGGATGGCTACTCCAAATCCTGAACAGTTCTCCCTCTGGGCTTTAATAATTAAACCCATTCAGTGAAGTGAATTCATTGCAGTGCTAAGACAAGGTGGTTTCAAACCCACCAGATTTAACGTTGGTTAAAATATTTCCCTAGGCAGTGATAAGCAGCGAACAGCTGACTCAGAGTTTCTTGTTAAGTAGGTTTTGAGTGTCTAATTCTTGTATCTGTGGAAAAAAAACATTGTTAGAAAGGAAGAGGTCAAAAGATGCACAAGCCAGAATCCACTATTTGATTCTACCTTAAGGTGAGCTTTAAGTATAGTTGTGTATGCAAAATGGTTGTAGTTAGGGGCAGGATATTTTGAAACCCAAAGTGCCCCCTCTTAGCAAAATCACTCGCACTGAGTTTTAAAGACAGGTGGATGAAGGGATAGGCTGACAGAATTATACCACTGAAAGGTTAAGTCTGTCAGAAACCAACCTGAAACACACTGCATTAACTTTGCCCTTTATTGAGGTAAATATTTATTGGCCACTGAAACGGAAGCCTGCACATTCGTTGCAGGGTGCTCCCAAAGTCATGCAAAAGACTGTGGAAGAAGCAACAAATACAGAAGCACAAGCTGCCCAGACTTTCATTTGTTTCTCTCCCTATTTCAATCCACAGCTTACTATGTCTTTATGATAGCACTGCTACAAATAAGCTGGCTGTTCATCCACCGTGAAATTATTTTTTAAATTTGTATCCATTATCTGAGTAGGAAGAGGTACTGCTCTTCTTGTTTATTGTGCTAGCAAAAGAGCTTCCAGTAACACAAACATTATTGAAAAGGATAGCTGGATGTCATCTTGTTTTGCTAACTCTGTTGAGCTAGTTTGCAACACCGATGCCAACTTCTTAAGAGTGTTAGTTGGCCTCATCTTGTTTCAACTAATTAGTTGGATATAATGGTCTTGCCTGAAGCATCAGATGAAAGAGTATAGCTTTTGTTAACAACTGGCATTCAATTTGATTCTGATTCCCTAGCAAGGAAACTTGAGATACGATAGGAAACCAACTAGTATTTTCTTCTGTGCTTTCCAAACTTTTGCTTCAGTATTTTATGACACAGATGATACAATTCCTCCAGTCACCTTCAACCTTAAGTCAAAACTGATAGATACTTGCATGTTTTACCAAGTTTATGCCTAAAATGTATCTACTGTGTGTCACAGGACAGAGCCTGTGATGATGTCATGCCAGTGGTGTTCGCCTAGCAAAAAGGAGCTATTTCTTAGCCTACCCTACTCATGTGAGTAATTTCAACCTACACTTGTAATAAAGACAGCTCTTCTATTACAGACTACTGCTCATGGGAAGTATTTAAAAAGTTTTTACCTCCTGTCGTAGCATCTTTACAATACCGATGTGTGAATTTCCAGCCCTAACTATGAATCTGGCATATTTGAATATGTTATAAACTTAGTTTTCAGTAAGAAGATGCTTTACCAAATAATATAGTCAGTTAAATAAAAATATGCTTTGAAATGCCAACAATACTGTTCAGAATCATACCGTGCTGCACTATTTCTTAGTAACTGGAAAGTATTGTATCTGAAAGCAGATGTAAATTGTTCAGCCTAGTGCAATTATTTGCACTCAGTGAAAGGTTGAAAGTAAAGATCATAAAGTGAACATTTAAATTCCTTCAGCTTTAGTCATAAAAGAAGTCTTTAGCAAATGATTTGACCTTTAACAAAAGTTTTTCAATATTTCTGAAAAATGTAATTATATTCTCTTCCATTTAATTGCTACTTGCGAGCAGATGAGCTTTTGTTTTATTCTTAATACTTACAATAACATTTGAATAATTGTGCTCTATTGGTGTGTGTATGTACGCTTCTCCTTTGAAATGAAAGCAAATCAGCGAGGCAACTGTAACTAATTGTACATTAATGGTCATCTTAAATTGTAAGTGTAAAAAACTTGTTCTTTATTGGAAATCTACTTAATGGCAAGCTATACATATGCTCATTCGTATACAATGTAAAAAAAAAAACAAACAAAAAGTTTGATTTCATTTACTAAAAACATTGATCTAAACATTGCCTTTTAATGCCATTTAAAAGTGCATATGCCTTGATCCCGCAATGAATTCCTCTTACAAACTTGAGAACAAGTACATAGGTCAGTGTTTTGTTTTAGGCTAGTAAACACTGCGCAGTGCAAGATGTTTATGAAGCTGCATGCATAAGAAGGAATTAGAATCAAAGAATCATAGAATCATTTAGGTTGGAAAAGACCTTTAAGATCATGGAGTCCAACCGTCAACCATGCCCACTAAACCATGTCCTCAAGTGCCCTGTCTACAAGCTTTTTGAACACCTCCAGAGATGATGACTCAACTACTTCCCTGGGCAGTTGTTCCAATGCCTGACAACCCTTTCAGTCAAGAAATTTTTCCTAATATCCAATCTAACCCTCCCCTGCCGCAACTTGAGGACATTTACTCTTGCCCTATCACTAGCTACTTGACAGAAGAGACCAGCACCCACCTCCCTACAACCTCCTTTCAGGCAGTTGTAGAGAGCGATAAGGTCTCTGCTCAGTGTCCTTTTCTCCAGGCTAAACAACCCCAGTTCCCTCAGCCGCTCCTCATCAGACTTGTGCTCCAGGCCTCTCACCAGCTTCGTTGCCCTTCTCCGGACACGCTCCAGCACCTCCATGTCCTTCCTGTAGTGAGGGGCCCAAAACCGAACACAGTACTCAAGGTGCAGGGGGAGTACAGGGGGACAATCACTTTCCTGCTCCTGCTGGCCATGCTGTCTCTGACACAGGCCAGGATGCCGTTGGCCTTCTTGGCCGCCTGGGCACACTGCTGGCTCATATTCAGCTGGCTGTCAACCAGCACCCCCAGGTCCTTTTCCGCCAGGCAGCTTTCCAGCCACTCTTCCCAAGCCTGTAGCATTGCATGGGGTTGTTGTGACCAAGGTGCAGGACCTGGCACTTGGCCTTGTTGAACCTCATGCAGTTGGCCTCGGCCCAATGATCCAGCCTGTCCAGATCCCTCTGCAGAGCCTTCCTAGCCTCGAGCAGACCAAATATGAGCCATTAATAACAGAAATGATAGAGGCTGATGGTTGAGTTGTGAAACAGCTAGTTTTCTGAAGATGGGAATATAGCTCAGAAGCTTGTGTACAGGCCGCCTGCAGCAAAGCAGGAAGGAAAATAAACTTCACCCCCAGTGCCACATTTTAATTTCCACAGTATGTTGTTCCTCAGGATCCTCTGGAGTACTTTGGGACCTCCCAGCTCTTCCAATTATATGGGAAGATGCTAAAACCCAGATGGAGCTGTTCATTTATTTTGCTGCTGCTAACAATGAGATGTAACAATGCTTGTCTATATTATTTGTAGAAAGAGCTTTCACAATGGTTCATATGGGACCAGCAGACGCTTCCAGCCACTGGGTAAAGTACTGAATGCCCACAGCTCTCCTGGGTCACTCAATATTGATCAGCTAATACCATGCTGTGAACAGCTGGTTGTGCTAGATTAGAAGTGTGACCTGCGAGGGTTAGATTCTAATAAACTAGCGGAGCCACAAGCTGTAGAGACCAAATGATTCATATCCTCTGAGCTTTCACAGAACAAATACTGTCACCCTAAGAGCACGCAAAGCCAACAAAGAGGTTTTCTTTGGAGGCAAAGAGACATCTGCTGTAATTAGAGTGGGACACAGATGGGACACACTGTATCCAGGTTAACTGTCCCTTATTACAATATACATTGTTCACTTTAAATCCAGGTAAGCTGTCTTTTAGTGCTAAATATGCAAAGCCTCACACAAAGCTTGCCACCATATTTTGCTCTCTTCATAAGCATGCAATTCTAAAATAAGCAGTACTCACCCTTGCAGTGTGTGGCCAGAGAGGTTATGATCATCTTGCTGAGTGAGATGAAGTACAGAAAGACATCTTGCAGAGAGCGAGCCAATCTTGATGGGACAGTGACCAGTAGAGATTTGCACTATACCATTATTTGAGATGTACTGTCTCTGCATTAAGTATTTTAACAACAAATAATAAGGCCTCCTTGCTCTGGTGAGATTGAACCCTAAAGTAGACAAGACAGAAGAAGAGAGAGGTTAACGCAGATTCCCATTATATTGCCCAGTCTTCTGGACGGTTTGCAGTAGTAGGAGTTGCACCCTCTTTTTTTCTATATTTTGTTAGCAGTATCTGTAAAAGTGGGAAAAACCACTGTTGTAACTTACTTAACCACTTCCATCTGTATCTCTGTACAGTTCTTTAAGAATATGCAATTTAACTACTCCATCACTCCCAGGGTATATTCAACATTTCTTCCCTTCTACAAATTCTTTGGCAAGTCTAAATGTAAACATATGAAGATGCTTTAATCATCTTCTCTGAGACATCCTACAGCTTGTCCCATTCTAGACAGATGTAGAAAGCCCATTTCAAGAACAATAGTAGAACTAATTAATTTGCAGTTTATTCCTGTTGATCTTTGGAAACTGCAGTGTCTGGAAAATGCACTGCCTCATACAGAAAACTGGCAGGGAAATTTTTCTTGTTATTTAGAAGAAATTGTCAACTAGATGAATATGATGGCTTGAGAAATCCATTAGAAGGCTCAAAACTAGTTGGTTATCTCTCTTCATTCTTCTAGCTCTGCACTTTGGCATATGTCTAGGATATTTCTGTCATCATTTAAGAGTCATGTCTTAAATGGAGGAAGACTGAACTTGAAAATGGAATCATTTATCTACAGAATTAAATTAAACAATGTCGATAAATCCTTCTAGTTGCAAAGGAAAAAAAATGGAAACTCTTCTCTCTGCATAAAATGCAAACTTTACAGACAGTAAGAGAGAGCCAGCAGTAATCTATTCCAATAGTATTTGAGAAGGCATATGTTTATGGCAAAGTAACTTCAAGGCATCACAAAAGATAATAATAGGAGCTATTTTAGTCTCTAATGTTTCGCAATCTGCATCACAGCATGACCCATTAATATATCTAAGTCATAAACTGTTCTCAGTTCCTCGCACTCTGTTTCTCTCGAGCTCCTGAGCAGAATAGCTTTGAATGAAATAGAGTTAAGAGTCTACTGTTGAGGATTGTATGAGATGAAAGAATGGAATAGACCTTTACTTGAAAGAGCAGAAGAAAGAGCTATTGAAGAGATATTTGTGTTACACCAAAGCCTTTTTAGTAGGAAGAGGTTTAAGTAAACATAAATGCACTTTATGGTTCTTTAATGCTGCCAGCATGAGAACCAGACCATCTTCATTGTACAGTGTCTTAAAAGGCTTTAATATAAGAAGTGGAAGAGCTGCATGGAGAGACAGAGTACATTCGAACAGATAGAAAATAAGACAACTCTTTTTTTTTCCCCACTCCTTCAAAGGTCACTCATGCATTCTGATCTAATTTCCCATTTTTTCCTGCCTTAGACTGCAGCGTGTTGCTTCTCTAGCCACCTCCAACCCCTTCTAGGCAGGCCTAATTTACTTTTTTCGAGTCTGACCTGAAACATGCCAAAGCTAACATCTTTTCCCATTGACTTCAGCAACTGCAATGTGAGGTCCTTAAAATACAGTTCTGATCTCAGTTCTACTGGTGTTGCATTGATGTAAATTCATTGACTGCGGTGGAGTTTTGATAATTATGCTGTTGTAGTATAAGAACTAAATCAAGGCATCAGTGGCAAATGATGAAACTGAAAAAATAAACTTTTGTGTCAAAGTCCACTTCAGCTGGGGGTTGTGCAAACAGTCTCACAAAAAGCAAAGCATAAAGGGAACAAGGAAAATAAACTATCTAGCAGTTGTCCCAGTGCTTTCAGGCACTGGTTCCTGTGATTCTATGAACAACAGAGAACTGAAAATATTTACTCATCCTTTTTTGAAATACTTAACCATATTCAGCCATGATTCTTAAAGAGAACACCCACCAGCATGTAATTTCTCATGTGGAGGAAATCTACTCTTTATATCACCAACAGGTATTTTATTTTACTTTCATTAAGTCTGTGTCAGCAGCATGAAGGCATTTCTTATCTGCAGAAATTCCCAGGAGAAGTTAGTGACACAAACAGCGGGAGTTTGTGCAGCGGCAAGAGCAGGGGAGCAGCATGCTCTTCCCATGTTCCGTTGGTGGTTCTGATGACAAGTCTTTGGCATCACAGGATGCTCATTGGAGCCAAGAGACCATGGGCAAACTTCACTGTTTCTATTTTTATGATTTGTAGGGTTTTTTAATGATTTCATGCTCCCTTTTCTGCTAGAGCAAAACTGCAGTGCCTTTGTAGTCACACCTTTCCTTGTTGGCTTTCCAGAATATTACATTACTCAGCCAGTTCTGTCAAAGTGCTTACAAAGATGTGAGCTACGTTATTTACCATAAAACAAGAGGAAAAGTATACCTAACAGCCCTATTCCCCTGGCTGTTTTGGCATCAGGGGAACTGTAGATTAATTATGAGTCCTGCTGGCTGCTTGACAGTAAAATCCTCAAGAATTAACTTCTTCAATAAATTACTGAAATGCAAAAATAATTCAGTACAATCTAGGAATGCCTTGGCATTGCAGTGTAAGATTTAATAGTAATTTTTTGCACTTTCTGTTCTCTGGATGAGAGGTGCTTTATAAATATAAGAGGATGTTTATTTCAAAAGAGCTCAACTTGATGGGTGCAAAGTCCCTCGTAAGACTGTAGGACTCTGGCTGCAGGTTTCTTTTTCTTCTGTGGCAAACACATTTTCAGAGATTCCCCTGTTCCGGGTTTCACAATTATTGCCATTTCCATAATGCTCTTTCAGCTGTGTTGATTCATCTGATTGCATAGCCATGCTTTAAACCTGATTTTGTGAACAGCTCTGTTTTAAATATTCGGATCTACTTCATGGTGGAGGCACCGAATAGCCGGAGTGACACTGCTGTAGGAAGAGCATTTTCCCTCCCAGGGAGGTGATGACAGGCAGGAGACAGAGAGGGGAAACCAGATCTCCTTCCCAAGGAGGAGCAGCATGGAAAAACCAGGTGCACTGTGTGCTTAAAGTCTGTTTTATGTTTAGACACTTAACTGGCAACAGGGAGATGGAGGCTTTTAAAGATATGGATCAGCATCTCATGGGTTTTGAAGAACACCTTGGCATACGAGGTGCCTAATTCCTGTTCATCTCAAGCATTAAACACCTCTGATGAGTCCCCTCTTTTGCAAGTATGCACCCCCGGGTTCCAAATGTATCACCTACTCTATTTGCCTTATTAGTTGTAGTGATTTTTTTCCTGCACATGCCTACCACTTCTGTCTCAATCTGTGGTACCTAGGTGTGTGCTGCTTTTGGGAGGCTAGTAGTGTGTGCAACATGAATGCTGAAGAAAATTATACATTAACAACCACTGACAGAGAAAAATGCCGGTCTGCTGGATGGCACTGCTATTAGCTTTTATTTGCTTTCCAAACATATTTGCACAAAAGTGTTTTGCCAAGAAAGACAATAGAAAGGAAAAAGAGAGAGTGAGCGTTAAATCTAGAATGTATTTCTACATTGTGCTAATATCATCATGAGGACATGGGTCATCCAAGCAACAGAAACAATCCATGAAGATCTCTGAGCTGAAGCATGAGATGTGAATAGCAAGGCCTTAATGCAATGGCTGCAGCAAATGGTTTGTGACCAGCCAATTGCTGGGGTTGGTTTATTCAAGGAATGGGTTATGAATCCATAATTTCAAAGCAGCTACATTCCTAAAAATCAAAGCCTGTATGTACACGGTCATTTGAAAAGAGATAAAGGGAGCTACATAGACCTACTTGTTCCCCACAAGCAGCTCACTCAGTGCTCAAGGTGTGTAGCCTTTTCTGCGTTATACAGCTGGACAAAGGAAGAGCATGGAGATTAAATGATCTCCCCTTGTTATGTATGCAGAGGACTGAGAAAAGCACACCAAGGACATGTTAAAGCAATGTCCATCTACTAATGCAGCATTTTTTCCCTGTGATAGATTTCCCTGTTCAATTCCAGGTAATTTGAGCAATAGGACACTTGAATCCCTTGGGAATTGTGAATACAAGGCACCTGACAACCACATTATTTACTTATGCTGGAAGAGGTCTGCTATTCTTTTAATACATGTAACATTTTCTATGTCTCTGTGCAACAGGGTTTTTTTTGTAGCAGGGATTAAACTTGGATCTTTTAGTTTAAAGAACAAGGCTTTATGTCTACAGTAAAAGATTGAGCTGTTAGTTTATACCATCTCAAAGATTTCAGTCACTGGAGGGTGACAGAATCATGTAAGGGAAGCGCAGACTACCCACTTAACAGTACTCCTAGTCCTAACTCATACCTATTGAGTTAGCAGTAGGTTGTGAAAAATTTTCACATCATTACATTAATGAAACAATTCCATTGACAGTGATTGAGCCAATCTGTTCAGCCCTGACAGTGAGAAATCTCTTTTCTGCCTGCAAGGGCAATTTGTGTAATTATACACATGTCAATGAAATGAGATAAGGAATAAATCAGCGTCAGTGTACTAAACCACAGCCCATTTTGTCCATCAACATGAAGTATCTTCTTGTATCAACATCCTTTACCTTTATTGATATCTTAGTTCTCAAATCTCCTGCCTTGTCCATAGAGGGTTAAAATTCTTGGTTTCAAAAAAACCCCCTCATTTTTCCAACTGCTACAGAAAAATAACCCTTCTGTCCTGTCTGAGAATATTGCTGTCCCACGCAACATTGCCAGGCTCCAGAACAGCAGCAGGATGCAGAGATGAGAACCGCTGCACCCTTAACCCACTTCTACCAAAGCACGTAATAGCTGTCAGATACTCATATGCTTGTATATCCTGTAAGTCCTTATTTCTGCAGGCAAAGAGCCAGTGGACCCAAGACAATGATTGTTCTTAAATTTAACCAGTGTGCAAGGTTTAAAATACTTGGAATAAACAAGTACTGTAAAATGCAGGCTGATTAAGACTGCATCTCAGAGAAAGCTTTGTGAATAGCCATCTTCTCCTACTCACCTTCCTTTAGATATCTGTACTATACTGATAACGTGCATTGCCAAGGCTGAAAAGCCCTTTTAGTTACAAACTAGGCAGGATTCTTGTGTTTTTCTTATAAGACCTAGCAATGGACCCTGATTTAATTTGGTGTCTCTGGATTATACTATAATGAAAATAACTGCATAACCACCATAACAATTGCAATAGTAATGCTCCAATTACTGTAGAGCTCTAAACAAGCATGACTGCAGGATTTTAGAAGCAGACCTGGTACAGTCAATAATCATCTTTAAGACATAGTACTTGATTCTCAGCATATAGTAGTCAATGGAAGGCTTCCCAACTATTTTCATTAGGCCTGATTGAGTCTCTTTCCATCACCATTTGAGCACCACTTTTGAAAAATATACTGAACAAACACTGCAGTTTACACCTTGTGCGTAATTCCAGTCAAGTGCAGCATTTCACACCTAACTTCCCTGCAATTAAAACTGCCAGTGGGATCCTCCTATAAATCACCAAAAAATTGGGCGCTGCTTTTAAACTGACATTGCACAGCAGAATATTTTATTTTTAGCAGGTGAGAGTAAGTCCAAACTGCAAATACACCCAATTTCTCTAGCTCCAATAAATGAAATAGGTATCTGTCCTGGTTTCAGCTGGGATAGAGTTAATTGTCTTCCTAGTAGCTGGTATAGTGCTATGTTTTTGAGCTAGGTATGAGAAGAATGTTGATAACACACCGATGTTTGCAGTTGTTTCTAAGTCATGTTCAGTCTAAAGTCAAGGATTTTTCAGCTTCTGATGCCCAGCCAGCAAGAAGGCTGGAGGGGCTCAAGAAGTTGGGTGGGGACACAGCCAGGGCAGCTGACCCAAAGTGACCAACGGGGTATTCCACACCATGTGACGTCACCGTCTAGTATATAAACTGGGGGGAGTAGGGGTGGGGGGGATCACTGCTCAGGGACTAACTGGGTGTCGATCGGTGGGTGGTGAGCAATTGCACTGTGCATCATTTCTATATTCCAATCCTTTTATCATTACTGTTGTAATTTTATTAGTGTTATCATTATCATTATTAGTTTCTTCTTTTCTGTTCTCTTAAACCGTTCTTATCTCAACCCACAAGTTTTAGTTCTTTTCCTGATTTTCTCCCCCATCCCACTGGGTGTGGGGGGGGAAGTGAGTGAGCGGCTGCGTGGTGCTTAGTTGCTGGCTGGGGTTAAACCACGACAGTATCTTGCAAATGCCAGTACCTCCTTTCCTCCTTTCTATGAACCAAGTGATGGTGGGTTAAGACAAGGTGTTCTCATTTGTCTCGGATTAAAATGTTAACCTGCAGGCTGCTTCCTAGGCTTTCTTTAGAGGTAGGACACATAATCTCCCCTCCTGGCTACTAAAGATGTTGGCTGCTCTTGGAAACTTCATCACTGTTGTTTGTAGGAAAAAGTAAAAAGTTATTAGCAGATATAGGGGAAGTAAAAGAACATAAAAAGCTGAAAATGGATAGCCAGTATTAAAAACTAAAATAAAACTAGGTTGGATGGCTTAAACCATTTAACTGGGTGATTTAGCAGTAGATGTAGAAGAGGACAGCAAACTTCAGTCTGTACAAAACTGTTGAGGAGTCAGTGCCATCCAAACACAGCTGAGAATTTTCTGCCATTCCCTTTCCTGTATTCTCACATAGGAGGAAAGCACACAAATGGTAATGGCCCTCCTTTGATGATGCTATAGCTCCAACAGATGAATAATCAAGTAAGCCACCTAAGAAGTGACATGTAAGAGAATTTTAAGAATGCAGTAGCTGTTTCTAGTCTAGGAAGGAGAAGAAAACATTTGTGACGCATTTGGGGGATGTCAGAGGATAATTTTATGCCTCATCACAAAAGATGATCAAGGCGATTTAAGGGGATTGAGGGAAAAGAAGCAGGGATTTTGAAAAATAAACATTCTGTGTTATAATAATGAGGGTTTGTTGCTTTTAAAAAAAAATAAACAAAACAAATAATCAACTGAAGTTCAAGACTCAAGATCTTAGGAAAAGACTTACTTTCTTCCAGTAACAGGATTTCCAAACTGACCACTACTGTTCCTTACACCTTCCCTTGTGGTATACATTCTAGCTGTTGCAGGTTTGGGCATTGCACTGACTGACTTCTCATGGCAGTTTGTAAGGTCCTGCTTACTTGCTGTACATTAATTTCACCACCGTACTAAAGACCAGCAGAAATGCTCTGAAATTTACTCTTCAAAGTGAGTCCTTGGACTTGCCTTTACTGCTGCATAGTCTATCTGCATCAAGGGTGAGTTATACCCTGAGAAGACAGCACACAAAGGGTGGGAAACTAATTCCTCTGGGTTTAAATTTTTACATATTTGTACCTAGAAACAGGATTTGCGTGGCTTTTCTTGGATCTGTTTCTGATTGGCTGCTGTACGAGCTTGTGCCTGGCCTGACCAGATGCGTTTTGCTGCCAGAAAACAGCCCAGAAACACAAAACACAGTGTCCTCCTAGATTTTCTAATATCCTCTTAACAACCGTATCCTAAACTGGGGTGTTTAGTATTTGTAATGAAAAAAATTTCAAACAAATCTGTGATTTCCTCATTTACATCTCTTTCTGTTTGTACTGTTCTAATATGTGTGAAGAAGAGCTGTTGGCAGAATTTTGAGATTGCAAATGCTCTGGCTGTCTACAAATGAGGTATAGTGTGGCACTTGCAAGACTTAAATAAAATTCTTCAGTAGTGACACTGAGAGCATTTTACCAAAAGAGTCAGTAACAGCTCAAAGGCCTCCAAGGAGCAAAGCATTGGTATTTATACCTCAAAGTCTATTAAATTCAGGAACAGACATAACTCTTTTACTGAGTGGTGCCCAAGCGTGTAGCATATTCTACTCTTTTTAATGTCTGCATCTCTCCTTAGCAAGCTCAAAATGGGTGAAACAAAACTCTATTCTGGCATGTATATTATGGAAACCCCTTAGATCTGATACACACAAGTAACCTGATCCAGCTTTACCTAGCTTAGCCTCAGACTTTTGCAGCTGATCTGATGAAAGTTGCTAAAATAAAGCAGAAATCCTAGGAATTGCTGGAAAGGCAACCCAGCTTAATGAAACAAAATAAATAGAGAGTTTAGCAGTAAAGAAGGCCAAATTCTAAAGAACCTGAATTCATTGAAGTGTATGCAATTGATTTCAGTGGTAGCAGAAGTTGGCTCAAAATAGACTTGATTAATTAACAATAATGATATTTTGGCAGACTCCTCCTAAGCCACAGAGGAGCAGTCTATGCAATTACCATTGCAAAATCATCATAAATATTTGGCTGCATTTGCTATGTTAAATAAAAAGTCTATAGAAAGCTAATGGATTGAGTGAACTCTTTATGCAGAAGAGGGCCCGTGATTAAGCATCAGAGCGCCATGAAGAAGAAACAGGACTTCACAGAAGTCCATGGCAAAATTCCCACAGACTTCAGTAGGGTGAGATTTCACTTAGTATGACTGTCTGTGAAGATGGGAACATTTGCCTAATGCTAGCTTTGTGCCAGCATGCTATCAGCTTTGTGAACAAACTGGCATCTGTTCCAGCTTGCCCAGACCTTTAGCTGAAAGCATCTGCTACCTCACGAACTGAATTCCTAAATCCCTCCTGTCCTGGGTCTGATTGAGATTCTGTGAGTGTGTGACTCGGAGCTTTAACTTGCAGACTGGGGAAACAACAAAATAAAAGGGAAAAACAAACCTGAGTACTGGATTTGAAGTGACGGAAGAGGGCAAAACTTCCAGCTACTCTAAGGATGTTTTTGGTTTCCTTTGTTCAACAGCCTGCTAAGTGTTAGTCACTCAGACTATTAACCACAGGTGAAAAGAAAATTATTACTAGGCTTCTTAATTATGTAAACCATTTCTAGGCTTAGAATCAAACACCTGTTTAGGACTAGCTAATTAGGTGTGTATCTTGTGTTCCCTAGAATGAACGTATTTCATTGAACAGCTATAGATTGACACTTTTAACCTGGATAAAGCAGAACTTCTCACCTTACTGCCCTCAACCCAGCTAGTCCTGAGAGAATGAGAGCCAAAACATCCTAGACACATGTAGTAGTTACAGAAGAATGGCCAGGAACGCATCACCCTGCTGTTTCCCAAAATCCAGGTTAGCTCCCCTGCCAGTCTCCTGCATCAGGCTGTGTATCATTCAGTGTCTGGCTCATCTTTTGCAGCAGTAATTTCAGTGGGATAGATGATGCTGTTACTCTGCATTGCTAAGATAAACTCTCATTTATTTTCTGTCTCATTGGCACTGAGGGATAATTGAAACAGTCTTACAGTTTGGCTCTTTATAAATATCAGTCAGTAAGAGTGGAGAATTTTGTCTTTTGAATTATAATTATGCTAATCTCTGAACTATATTTTATTAACCAGGCTTTATTATCCTCCCAGTGTATTGTAACTGCACTACTGGGGAACGGCCAACTATATTGTTTGCTGATTGACATATGATTTTCTACTGTATGATTAAATCAGGAAAAAGTCCAATATTCCCAAGACTAGCACCTTCAAAATGCCCCTGGAATTCCTTTAGCTAACCATAACCTTCTGACCACTGTGTTCCTCACTCATATTCTAACTGACTTTCAGGAAAAATGAAATATTAATTAATATTTTGTCTAAAGCATTTGCACATTTCATGGTATGACTTGTCTACTGCTAGATCAGGGCAAAAAGTAAGGAAAAGAATCCTGTGATAGGACAAAATTCCTCATCATACCACTCAGTGGGGAAAGCAAAATACAAGGGCTTAAGAAATCAAAGAAATTTAGAGGCTGTTAATGAAGAAAATCATGCAGCTTTTTTTGAGGCTGTAAAGGGCTTTAAGAGAAGGAAGGATATCGGTGTGGTGGCCATTGATATTATTTTCAGGCTGCATTTGGAGACAGCAATGCCTTGATCACGGTTATTGCTGTGCTGTGTAATAAAAGAACTCTCCAAATCATCCTTCAGCATAGGTTTACTGTCCAGTACAAATTATAACTAAATATGCTGAGAGAGGCAGCAGAAGAGAAGGAGGGAAAGAAGGAAAAGCAGACAAATATTGTAAAAAAGCTGTTTGTTAAAAGTAGTATTGATCCTCTCCCTCTGAATTTCCACACATAACTTGCTCAAACGCCCACTAAAAATGTTTATCCCATTAATATATCTTCCTGTAATATATACTACCAGTTTATGACAGCTTGAGACAATGAAAAGCTATGAACAATGTAGCGTGGACCCAGACACTACAACAAGCTAATCACTTGTGACTGCAGTGCAAGAAGCGGTGTTAACTTTCTCCAGCATTATTTTTTGACCTCCGTTGTCTGAAAGATTGCAATAAACCCTTCTCACCTTGCTGTCTTTGACTGAGGAGGAAAGGCTTTTTGAGACTGATTCTTCAGCCGCAGACAAAACTGTTGGAGTGCCTCATCCATTGAGATATCCTCACTGGTATGCACTGAACTAAAGGCCATCTCACCCTATGCCCAGCTGGCCGTTAGGAAAGAAAAGTGGGGTAGACCACGTTTTTCAGTGATGTCAGACATGTAGACTTGGGAGAATTTCCAGGATTGTACAAGGAAGCACAGCTCCAAAGCCAGAAATGCTGCACTCTGAAATCTTCTAACAGGGTTCTCAGACATGAACNTTGAGGCTGTAAAGGGCTTTAAGAGAAGGAAGGATATCGGTGTGGTGGCCATTGATATTATTTTCAGGCTGCATTTGGAGACAGCAATGCCTTGATCACGGTTATTGCTGTGCTGTGTAATAAAAGAACTCTCCAAATCATCCTTCAGCATAGGTTTACTGTCCAGTACAAATTATAACTAAATATGCTGAGAGAGGCAGCAGAAGAGAAGGAGGGAAAGAAGGAAAAGCAGACAAATATTGTAAAAAAGCTGTTTGTTAAAAGTAGTATTGATCCTCTCCCTCTGAATTTCCACACATAACTTGCTCAAACTCCCACTAAAAATGTTTATCCCATTAATATATCTTCCTGTAATATATACTACCAGTTTATGACAGCTTGAGACAATGAAAAGCTATGAACAATGTAGCGTGGACCCAGACACTACAACAAGCTAATCACTTGTGACTGCAGTGCAAGAAGCGGTGTTAACTTTCTCCAGCATTATTTTTTGACCTCCGTTGTCTGAAAGATTGCA
>VYZV01031910.1:256185-268404 GCA_013401275.1 Pandion haliaetus | reverse complement strand
TCCCACAGGAGACAGTCCTTCACCAACTTCTCCAACATGGGTCCTTTCCGCGGGCTTCAGTTCTTCCCGAACTTCCCTGGCGCAGGTCCTTTCCACGGGCTTCAGTTCTTCCGGAACTTTCCTGGCGCGGGTCCTTTCCGCGGGCTGCTCTCCAGTCTCACACTGCTTCAGCGCGGTTTTTACCATGGAGTTACGGCCATCTTGGGGAGCCTCCGCTCCACCATGGACCTCCATGGGCTGCAGGGGGACAGCCTGCCGTCTCCCCACAGGCTGCAGGGCCATCAGCCTCCTCAGACGCCCCTCCTCCCCCTCCTTCTTCACTGACCTCGGTATCTGCAGAGGGGTTCCTCTCACGTTCCAACCCCCACACTCTGCCTGTTCCCCTTCTTAAATATGTTCTTCCCAGAGGTGCTCTCACTGTCACTGATGGGCTCAGCCTGGGCCATTGGCAGGTCCGACTTGGAGCTGGGGGAGCTTCCAGCAGCTTCTCACAGGAGCCACCTCTGCAGCCACCTCTCCCGCTACCAAAAAAACCCCGCGCCACAGGAACCCATAACACTGACGACAAAACCGATCAAAAGTTCCAAAATACTTCAGATCAAAAATATAGAAATGGAATGCTACTGCTTCACCAGAACTCCCCCAACCACCAAGCACATGCTTAAAAAACTGAAACTTATAATGGCAGTTTGAAGTAAAACCAAACTGTCTGTGATCTGAAACAAACCAGGGCTAAATTCGAATTTCAGGATAAATCAAAGTTAAGGCTTCTACACCAAGTCCTCAAGTTTAACATGGCAATGTGTGGGAGGGTTTGTGTTCAACCAGTTGGATAAAGATGGGTTTGGACTTAAGCCGTATTTAAATGCAGGAGAGACATTCTCTGTAGTTACTTGCTGGCTGTAGTCCCCATCACTTTCAATTAAGTTTTAAGTGACCTAGGCTTTCATTCTTGAAATGCATTTGGGCACCTAATTTCTGTTGATTTTGAGTGTCTGAGCATTAGCCCCTTTCGGAACCATCATAAATTCTGAGTGTATCTTGCATTAATACATAATAAAGCCTTTTATTATAGAGCATTTGAATGTCAAGTGTCAAAGTATGAGCTACACAAGAAACTAGACAGTCTGCTCTAAGCACTAAGTGACAAATGCCTTCCAGTAATGGCTCTGTATACTATATTCCTTGTTTGTTTTACAAGGAATAAAGCAATCCAGAATCTCTGATGCCTGTTCTCACACGAGACTGCTCTCTCTGCTCCTTTAATGCCTTCCCAGGGGTGGCATCAGCTGTTACATTCTGATCTCCTAAAGCATAGAGGCTTCCCTCTGAAAGAATTATCTAGTTTAATTGGCTTTAAATTAATGGAAGGAAAGCTTGCTTATTGCAGTCACATCAACTTAAGACTTACAAGAAATTAATTACTTAACTGGGAAACAAAACAAAAGAAAAACTAATATTCTTCCTGTGAAAACATCAGTTTGTATTTCCAAATGTAATCTAGATTTCCACATGGATACATTTCTGTTCCAAGTGAAGCTGGGTGGTGTAAAGCAAAATTTTCATCATGAGTGGCAAGCTGACGTACATGAAGGAAGAGCAAGACCTCTAATCTTGGGGACTTTAGACATAGCATCTTTGGGTGTAAGATTCTGAGTTTTCTCAAAAAAAGAGAAAAGAGTGCAAGTGCAGATTTTTTATTTGGGTGTCATCTGAATTGTCTTTTTTTCATTTCTGCTGGCCTTTAAAATAAAAAGGAGAAAATAGGAGTATATGTTAACACAGAAGGATGATGTGTGAAAAAAAATGAGGTGCAAACTATAGGCCAGATCCCATGCAAACTCAGCAACACTAACATGAGCTGTGAATGATTAGCATTTCTGTAACTTAAACCATTTTTGTTTAGCTGTCTGACAGTATAAACAAAAGACATACATGGATCTAAGTTGAATCCTGCAATGTCTATCCTCCCATAACCAGGGGGGAGCTGTCTGGCACTATCCAGGATCCAATAAAATGCCTCAAGCCTCAGACATGGAGATCTCTTTACAGATTTTATGGAGTCCTCCCTTTGGTAGCTTATAGAACTCTCTTCACTGATGGATTTTATGGAGTCCTCCCCTGATTGCCCACCACAGCAAATTTATCCTCGCTGCGAGGCAGCACAGATCAATGTCTTCATTACACAGGCAGGGAGCTGTGCACTGGGAGGCGAAGAGGCACGTGCAAGTTCCCTTCATCACAAAACTAGGCATTTTGGGATGTGTTAGAAAAGGTGAATCAGCTCCCATATTCACTGAGAAGTACCAATTTATAGACCAAGTCATCCAGACTGCATATTCAAGATGCTACAGAAAATTATTTTAGAGGCACAGGGACGCAAATCACTGTAATAAAAAGGGTTATGTCTTGTTGAACTCCAAAAAGAAGGACAGCTTTTGGCAGGACACACAGATTCAGAAGCATAATATCCAAATTCACATGCTGCCTGTCTACTTGGGAGATGAAATTATTTTTTCACAGCCTGAATTTTAAATGCAGTCTGGACAAGAATCAGAAACTTCCATGAAACAGTATGTGAATTTTGAAAAATTAGTGCTTGAATTTTAGGTATCTCATCTCATCTCAGTTATTCTTTAATAAAGGTGATGAATTACACAGAGGACATTGCTGTCAGCTGGAAGGTTTTGTGACAATACAGAGAAGTGACTCACGAGCCTATGAGTCAAAAGGGCAAAAAATTCTAGTTCTGTGGCTGCTCACTTCCCCAGTATCTCCAAATTGTTTTCCCAGGTGTCTTGCCTGAGACTTAATTCTGTCTTTCCCCTTCCAGAGCTTTGCTTGCTAAATTATTGTCAGCTTTTCGTGATTTATAATAAATGACAGGAATTGCTCTGCCAAGTCACAGTAAAATGACTTGGTGAGTAAGGAGCCTGTTTCTGACATTGCTGATAGCAGATGTTTTAGAAGATGGAATGTGAAATTCAGAGTGTGGGTAATCGAAAAGAGCCTAGAAAGAGGATTTTTTCCCTTTACTTCCTACACTAACAAGGTAAAAATAACTGGGAGGGCGTAATCACATATGGGGATATGAAATTGCCTGCTTCAGGTCAAGACTTCTGAGCTGCTGAGTGTTCAGCTCATCCTAGGTGCCTCCCTGGGCCCGTCTTGGGAAGTCTGCCCCTGACGTTGGAAAGGCTGGGATTCTGCCTTCTCAGAGAAAAGCAATAGTCCTGTGGTAGTGCCAGAAGTTTCCGTCATGGACTGGAACCCCACTGTAGTAGGGGTCTACAAACACTAACCAAAAGTGATTGCGACTGAAACATTGAGGTGGAAAGGGCGCAGGAAATCTCGGGTTTCAGTCAAATGCTTTAAAAAAAAATGTACCGTATTTTTATCTGTGGAGCCAGCAAGATATTGCAGGTAGTATTTGACTGAATGTTAATTTGGCTGGTTCTAATGCTGTGTTAATGAATCTATGCAGCTGAGGATGGGAACTCTTAAATGTCTGGCCAGCTCAGAGCTTGGGTTTCTCCTTAGCCAGCTGTGATCCAAATTCTCTCTCTTTCTCTGTGCTCCTCTGTCTCTCTCACATCCGGCTCACAAGATGGTAAGGAGGGTTTCTAGACAGATCTAATTGTGAAGTTTAGAGATTCTTAGGTTAAAAAATTTGATTTCTCCTGCTAAAGCTGTAAAGATGCTGACTGTGAAGCATTAACGGAGGATAAATTTGCTCAGTCATTAGACCAGGAGTTTCTGTTTCTACTCTTAACTGCATAAAGTGCTATTCATTACAAGCTTGAAGTAAGGCTGAGAAGCTTCACATCTGATGTGACTTGAAAATGCTATTAGGTATTCTGAAAGCAAAATCAACCACTCTCCTGAGAGCTGTATGAGTATAAATCAAAGCCTGTGGATGCTGGTGCTGCAACAGTGACAGAAACAAAATAGACATCTGGTGTGTTTCACTATAATAACTTCTAAATTCAGGGGAACTTTGAAGTGCTTCAGGAATTCCTACCCATAGTTGCCTCACAACACATAAGAATTAGATTTTTAGAAATAATGTTTTTCCACCCAGCATAAATTTGAAGAGCACTGCTGAAGTTCTAGAAGGGTTGTATTTTTATTTGGCTGATTCTGCTGTTAAATCACAGCAAGTTGCAGAAAATTAGATTAAATTAAAAGGAAAACAACATCAGCATAATCAGAAAATTAGCATCAATCAGATTCCTACGCGTGCAAATGCGTGAGTCAGGAATAACACCACTGAAATTAATGACATTTTGGAGGTAATAATTTTTTTTTTCTATCAAAACCTTAAAAAAACCCACCAACCCAAAACCAACCCTAAAAGGAAATCTTAATGATGAAAACATTCAGATGGTCCTAGGATAACTGGTAATTCAGAAAATGAACAAAAGAAAGCTGGTGTCAGACTGACAAATAAAGCACCATCTATCTTTACATCCCCACATACACACAATGCCAAGGCCCTGAAAAAAGCATTGACAAACAAAACCTTTTTTATGAATTCACACAGGGGGCATGACAAAGGGAAGGGCTCAATCAGTTCCGTGAACACGACGCCCAGCATATTACTACACCAAGACCTCGTCTTTCTGGCTGCTGCCTCTTGGGCTTTGGTGGAACGTTAAACACCTGTAAGGAGACGAAATATGCCGGGATTTAAACCGACAGCTAGTATCTGGTTTCTGCCCGTGAAGCTCTAAGGCTTGGAGCGATGACGAAGTATCTGACGTAAGCGGTAAGCAAGCCGTACTGGGAGGTGGTGGTGACCCTCCCCCCCCGGCCCCGTCAGTGGGTTCTGGGCTCCCTCTCGTGGCTCTTCCCTCCATCGCCGCTTACCGTTCCCGCTCCGCTCCTTTGCCGCTTGCCTGGCTCACCTCCCGGCTCTGTGCCCGTACCGTNCCCCGCCGCTGTGGAGCTAGATTTAACTATCACAAACCGGGCGGCGGGCAGATTTGTGAGAGTAGCGATAGAGCTATAGCCCTGCTGCCGGCTCTGCTGTGGGCAGGCTGGGACTGCGCGCGCTCAAACCCATGAAACTTCCCTTCCTCCCATCTGTTCCTCACCTAATAGCTGTCTGTTTGTTTCTAAAATCTCTACGCTTTATAAAAGAGGCAGTAACCAGCAACCAGAAGCTCTTTTGCTTCTAAAGCACCTCTCAAAACTCTGGATTCTAACTCGCTCTGTAGCATGCAAGAAATCACCTAGGAGGAGAAGTTGACCATCACAGGCTTCAACCGCTGCTGACCTGATGGAACTGCCTTACCCTTTCACTACGCTGCCTATTAATCTGCACAGCACTTAGTCCCAGAGGCCCATAACTGTGACACCTACTACCTTCTTAGCTATGCGGAGTATAAGCCACTGCCTCCCACATTGTATGTCATCTTTACAAAGACACCCTGATTGCACGAAAATACTGCGGCATGAAAAAAGCCAGGCGTTAAATACTCAGTGTTTTCTATGTTTTATTTTTGATAAGAAATCTTACCAAAAAGGTACAAGGCAACCCCTGAAATGGTCTGTGTTTTTTCTCTTTGCATTTGAATTAAAAAAGTCACCATAAACATAATGCATTGTGGACTAAAAATAAGGAACACTACTATTTGCAAGTGGTATGTATTGTTCCCCTCTGCACCCTGAACTAATTGGTGTATGTTTTAATGTCCTGAGGTTTTATTAATGAACAATATTTCATTCAAAGCAAATTAAAATCTCTAGGCAGACCATGCTTAGCAATCGAGATGCCAAATATGAAAGCAGAGAACAGGTGAGCAGACAGCCTAATAACTATAATTATTTTGTTGGGAAGTAGGAAGGAGAGGGAATACAGCCCACAGTAAAGACTCATAAATACAAAACACTTAAGAAAGTTGTCAGGTATCTTGAGCCACCATAAGTAATTCACCGATGCTCCTTTAAAAACCTTGTTTTAAAGATATTATTCTGCAAAAGACATTTAGATCCAGTTCTCGGGACATTGCTACTCTGCTGAAGCAGAAGCATCTTGCATCAGAAGACTTCTGCTAGGGTGAGGGGCCCCTCCTACAGAGTGAACTTGTTGGAGAATGAGCAGCATGACACACATTATTTCAATCTTTCAGAATAAGTTGCTGGGAAACAGAAGGCATGGACCAAAAAACTGCTGTCTAGCCACTCCTGAATGCTCTTGGAGGCTGTAAGAGCTCTTAGGAATTTACAGCAGCTCTGGAACTTCTTGGGCTTTTTCTTAGACTGCATAGGGAAAGGGGAAATGTAAAATTCACCGTAACTTCTGGCATGGGTCATCTCACACAGGAGGAATGCAGCGAGGTGGCTAAGAAGCCAAGACAGCTGGGATGTGAGCACCATCTGCGGTCTGTCTTTTACAGAAGGCACCAAGCTACTTTGTGGCCTACACTTCCCCAGCCTCATCTTGGAAATCACATTTTGCTCTATTGATTTATTTCTCAGCTTTATTGTGAGACGTTCCTCCTCTGTTATTTCCCCTCAGGCTTTTCTATCATGCAGAATTTGATTTCCTCCTAGCTGCTCCTTACCTGCTGCTGGAGTTAACCCCTGCCTTACTGCTTGGAGTTTGTAAACCCACTCAATCACATCTAGAACAAATCAAATCCCAAACGGTTTCTGTTACTCCAGCTTCCTGCATTTCACGTATCTAATTAACCTCCCTTGGACAGTTGAGAAATCTTACACCTGTAGCAGCTTATGAGGAAGGGGAAGAAAAAATAAAATCTTTCTTCTTCACTTTCACAAGATGAAAAGCTGGAGAAATGTGGATTTTAGAGTCCAACCCATGAAAAAGCTTCATGTAGTGTGAGTGAGCTGGGACATCTGAAGCTCCTTATCTGTAGTCTGGCACTCAAAGCGTCAGGAAGTCACCTGAACCTGCAATCAGGAGAAAAGAAATCAGTCCGATTCAAAATATTCAGAGAACTTTATCCTCTGTTGTGGTCCAATACTACCTACTGTTACTGCTTGAAACCAGAGCCCTGTTATTCCATGAGCTAGAGAAATTAGGAGGCAATGTCTGCTTTCTGAAGAACATAAATATGAGGCAAAAGATAAGAAAGGAAACAAAATAACAGACAAAAGCAATGAAATGCAGATGTCTGAACACCTTTAAGGATCTGAACCTAACTGTTCCCCAAACAGCCGCAAAGGGACTTTCCATGTCATGTCTCATGCCCCTTCTCTCCAACCCCACTCCTCAATATATGTCTTTTTAAAGTCTCCCATGCCAGCCTTATTATGTACAGCCAGGCTCTGGGCACCAGCCTGAGGAAGCATGCTGAGCTTGAATATCCACCATGCCAGCTGAGCAAACGAGAATGTCCACGGTCTGCCACTGCTAGGTTTTCTGACACATTCTTGTTTGAACTTCAGATAAAAGATGAAAGAAATAGAAAGGGAAATGTACTGAGACTTGATCAAAGATTTCTCCGTTTTGCTTTTGCCATTGTATAATCTTGCATTAGCAGCTGTAATTAGTCAGTACCAGACCATCAACTGTTATTGAAGTGTCTGTGACTAATTTGACACAAGATTTTTATGGGAATGAGCCTGTTAACCTATGAATTTACACTGACTATTCTTCTGAAATGCTGAGCACAAGGCTCATCACAATGGCATTTCTGCTCTCAGAAACACTTTTAACATTAGCCATAGCCATCAGTGTTAGAATAATTTCTCATGCTTTCTTTTGCCAGTGAGAGGCAGGAATCCATGCTAGCTGGTCAGTTTATGAAGATCTCTCTGACCTGATTGCTGGAATTTGGGAAGGGAATCTGAATTCGCCCTGTCTCTTGTTACATTTATCTTTACCCACTGCAAGTAAAGTCAGATACACAGAATATATTGAGCTGAGTATTCTCTATACACACTGACATTACATACAGGTGATGGAAAGCTAGAGCCCAGATTGCTTTGATAGACACATCTCCCCTTTTTAGGCCTCATTTCCAGAAGCAATATTGCTCTTTCATTGCCAAATGAAACTTCAGGGTCTGCTGTGTCAAGCTGCTGGCAGGAGATATTTAGTATTACACAGGACTGAATTGCACTGTCCATGGGCTAGAGTGTCACATGCTGTCTGCATATATTTTCATCATTCAACATGTGTAAGGACTAAACCTCTCAGTATTAGGCAGTTGTTACATTCTCAGACTGTGTGGGAAGGTTATAATAGATAAATCCATTTTGAAAGAAAATGCCAATCCTGGCCAAAATCTTGGCTGTTTGCAAAACTGATCCTTTTCGGAAAGCACTTGAATTTTCACTTATGCCATATGTTAATGTTTGAGTGCCCATCAATTAATGTCAAAACACCATGATATCCCCAGAAGAGCTCTTGACCCCTGCTAGAATACAAAATTAATCCACTAATGAGCAGTCACTCTGCCATGACGGTCCCCAAAACTCATGACGATGGGCTATTTAGGTGCAATTCATTAGGTAGAAATGGACTGGGCAGAGCTAAGCGACCTGGTTAAACTCCAGGCGATATGGCCTCCCTCTCTGCTTGTGTGGCTGCCTGTCCTGCTGGCAAGCTGGCCAGTGAGACAGCCCCGTAAGCAGGGCTCATCTGTGACCAGCTGTGGAGCCCGTTGTCCCCTGGAGCAGCTCGACCTCCCTGTGAGCAGGGCAGGGACGACCCCTCTTTCTTTCCCTCCTTTATGGGGCCCGGGTGAGGAAGGCCTCTGCTAGAGGGGCCGGGCAGCCTTTGGTGCTGCTTTTTGCCAGGGTGACCTCCCCGGCTGGCCTTGAGGTCCCTGCCTGGGCTCCTGAAGAGACAGTTCTGGGCTACAGCCCGGCTGGCCAGTCTCTCTCTGGGGAGGTGGCCAGAGCCCCCCCGTAAGGAGGTGGGGGTCCCCCCCCTGCCTTTCAGAGTTGTGGGGCGAAGCTCTGTGGAGCAGGTTGCCCTGACTGGAATGAGGGTGTGGGCCCCAGCTGGCCTGGCCTCTGCCCGGCCTGCCCTGCTGCCTGGCTGGGGAGGGTCCTCGCTCTTCTGGGGGAGAAGGCTGAGCTCTGGGACCCCCTGGGTGCTGACCCGCCTGTAAGCAGGTTCTGGGTGTGATTCTGTACCCAGTCAGCAGCTTGCTTGGGGTGAACCCCCTGCCAGTGGGGTGCAGGCCATGAATCTGAGAGGAAGAGCCTTCTGCGTCCCCCGGGAGCCGGCCTGCCCCATAGCTTGGGGGGTTGGCAGGTGCCCTGGCATCCAAGGCCTTAAGCTCTCCCTCTGGTGTGCTGAACCCCCTGTAAAGCAGGGTGAAGGCTTGCTGGTCACGGCCTTTCACGGCCACCAAAACATGCCCAGAGTGCCGGCCCGGTGTTGTGCAGCCCAAGCTTCAATCAAGGTGCCCGCGCGGCTCCTCCCTTGCAGGCAGATGTGGCAGCAGTGCTTGCTGGGTGAGTTGAGCGAGGGGCATTTTTTTTTTTTAAGCCAGCGAGGTTGGGGGGACACTTGGCAGGGAATGGCATGTATATATAAAAGGTAAGAGGTCAGAATAAATTTGATTTGTAGTTTCTGGTCTTCTGTAGTCCAGAATAATCTTCCTTGTCAGAAGGGCTTTTGATGTGATTAATTCTATCTTAAATTTGTAGGTTTCTCTTCCAGAAATCAAGAGGTCCAGAATGTTTTACCAGCCATTACAGATACTGCAGGTTAATCTCTTCCTCAGTGTCCTGGATGTCTTGTTTCATTCCGTTTCTTTAATGTGGTTCTGTGTTGTTCTCCTAATAAGCACAATGATTTCTCAATAAAATGCAATCTCAATCTTCAGGGGTTTTACTTAGCAATTTTCCAGCTTGTATCATCTGCTTTATTTCACACTAACCAATTGTACCGTGTGTGCAATTTTACCTGTGAAGTGGTTCCTGTTCTTAATACATGTAGTTAATGTTCATTCTCAGATGGGTTTTTGTCACAGCCTTGTTTTCAGAGATACTGCATGCTCCCACGTCTTCTTTGGAATAGGAGCACTTGTACCCCTGAGAACAAGTCCTTGTTTCCAGTGTGTTTTCTTTTGTGAATTTTGGTCCAAAGTCAAACAAAATGCGGAATTTCAGAAACACTTGAATGCAACCAATTCCTCTCCAGAACAGGTGCTATTACTTTTAGGTAGGTGGTTGGAAATAGTACTAGCCTTTCAGCACAATGCATAATTTCAGCACAGTTAGAGACAAGGACTTTTGCTGAATGACTGTTACCAGCGTATGCCAATGAGTAGCCCCCCGCCCGCCCCGAGGCAGGGCAGAACAGCTTTGCATTATTCATGTTGTCATTATTTCTGTGCTGTCCTGTTCCAGCTGTTTGAGCCCCTTGAGAGCAGCCTAGAAGGGAGCAAACTAAGACAAATATGACTTGCACAGAGGCCACAGCTAATCAGTTTAGAAGCAGCAATAAAACAAGATACTGAGAGCCTATTTGTTCAGGAGAGGGATTGAGGGGAATGTTTTTCCTGGGTCTGTATAACATGACAGTCAAAAAGTTTTCATTTCCAGTTGAAGACTCCTTTCACCGCTTCCTTTCTCCCCAGCTTCAAGTGGGGGGTTTAAAGGCTAATATTTTAGAGTGCTCCTTCACTTACAGGTCACCTGGTGAATATATTTAAAATCCAACAACGCAATATATCATTTTTTTCTTCTCCAACCCCTTTTTCATCTTGGATGATGAGTTCTCTGCATTATGTCCTGGTTAGCTGTGAAAGCAAGGAGGCATCCTGAGTAAGATTAAAAATGATATTTTGGTGCCTGAGCTGTAGGTACACACCTTCTGGTACTTAAAGTCCATGTGTGTAGACACCTGGCTGTTTCTGTGGTTGGTAAATTCCACTTGGTACCAACTGCATTTTAAATACTTATATAAGTTCAATCAGCAATGTTTTCTGGGCACCTCTGGGATGAATTAATAATGAGTGCTAGTTACTGTGGGGTTTCTTCCAATTCTATTTAAAGAACAAACACTTATTGACATTTGTGCCAATATATTACAAAATGGTTGGTATTTTTTCTTGAGCAGTTTGTGAGGGTTTGTCCAAATGCAATTGAATTTTACCGAAAGAAAATAAGACAGCTTTAGCAATTAACTTTCTCCATGTTAATTGACTTCCAATTAACCTGCTGGAAATGTATTTAATGGCAGTGCCATGTTTAAAAATATACCTTGTTGCTTTAATCGATTGTATAATCACAGTCTTCATAATATGCTTTAGCTTTGTGCTCATTACACTGAGACCTGAATTGTCACCCAGAATTATTAAATCTAAAAAGTTCTCCCTTTAATTGTAATTAACATTTAACCGACTCCTTTTAAATATGTAGACTGAGATATGATTAAAATGTTACTAACTCTTGATCTTGCAATGCAAAACATGACTAATCTAAAGCCTTGTTTTTCAGATGGAAGGTGTTGCCACCAGGTAGCGGGTTGCCTTACAGCTATGCACTTGTTTTTTTCCCAGAGCATGGGGACATTTCACAGCTCTTGTGCATGCCGCTATCTCACAGAGCTGTTCTGTTGGCAGGAGACAACATACACATGCATGGGACCCTAAGGCTTAAAGCTGTCAAAATGTATGAGGCCATGGATCTCATCCCCTGTGAGAAATGGTGGTGGTTCTCTGCTACTGTCCTTCAGGAAAGCAGCTTATTCAAGCAACAGAAAAGCCAAGTTCTGCTGATTTGCCTCCACAGTTTATGTAGGCGTCTTAATCCTTGGGGGCGAAAGTAATTTTTGTTGACAGATCTTTGAAATGTGTCTCAGGGTGTGAATTGGATTAGCTTTTTTGTCCTAGGTAGCATGCAGTCGGCGTAGCTGACTCTATATATGCAGATTTCTCTTTATAAGAAGTTAGTGGCAGAAGTAGTATAATTACCCAGGTGACTGTATTTAAAATTATGTAGATGCCTAACTATGGTGGTCCAGTGCGCTAAATTGTAGTCTGTATAGATCTTCAGATGCCTAAGCACATAGCCTTCAGTGACCTGCGGCTGATGGCTTCATCCCTGACTTAAGTCTTATCCCCATGTCAGAGATAAGGTTAAGTCTGCCTCCCGTAAAGGGCACATCATCTTTCCACAAGCAGGTATGAAGAGTACATACATGAGCTGCTGTAGGTACGCGAGGCCTGGCAGATGACATTGTGAAGAGATGTAGATGTCAAACTTCTAATGGCAGTTTCAGTCTGT
>VYZV01031910.1:220624-256149 GCA_013401275.1 Pandion haliaetus | reverse complement strand
GTTAAAGATAATTTTTTTTTTTAGGGGTTTGGTGTTTTTTTTTTTTTTTTTTTATTGTGGTAAATATTTGCATAGCTTATAGTGTGGTATTAAAGTTTATCACCTTGGATTTTTACCTTCAAATTTTGGAAAGGAGTCTCGGAATTACTCTAGCTATGTTATCTGAATCGCAGATGACAAAATATGTGCAAAAAAATCTGTTTGCCTTTTTAAACTGAGGTTTATAGCCAGATTTACCTATACATGTGTCTATATATCACTAAATGTATGTGTGTGCGTATGTATGTGTACATATATATACATACACACATATATATATATTTATATAAAGTCCAGATGCAAGCAAGGCAGGTTTCATCACCAGGTCCCTACACACACCAAGCAAAGAGTTACCTCCTGCACCTCGGGTGGAGGTGACACCATCCCTGCCTCCATGGTCTGTTCCCACCAATTCACTTCTGAGAGTGAAACAACATTTTCTTTCCAAAGGTGACCTTGGAAATGCACCTTCTGGAATGTGCTCCTGAAATTTCCGTCATTCTTCAAGGAAGTAGTAAAACAAAGTGGCGTTCCAGCTGTTCCTCTATTTCTGCAGATTACAGATATTATTCTATTGTGCTTATTTGAACATTGACTTAATTTTTAATTAGGCTCCTGTGCGTAATTGCTCAGGAAATACACCTCCTAGTAAAAAATGTTGCTTCTTGCTACTTATAAGAAGCTAAATATCTTATCACAAAACCATGATGCATTCTATAAATGTCTATGTTATAGCTCATTAGGCTGATATTTTTAAGTCATTTTAAATAATGTGGTTTTCTCTTTAAAGCTGAACAGAATAAAGTATTTGCTTGAAAAGGGAAAATTAAATCATGGAAAATATTAATTTATTACTCTTGCTCTGACAGGCTAGACATCAATTTGGTGTTGTTCAGCTAGTACTGCGATGGCATTAAAAGTTACCTTCCCCTCCCAAAACAACAAATGAGTTTTGATTTCTCTTCATTAAATGCATCATTAATTCCTCCTCCTAGTCTCTGTTTGTTTTCCCTTCCATACTCTCTTGTTCCTGTAAATTTAATTCAGGCAGCACATCCATCACATTCTTATAATTAGCACTTGGAAATATGAAGTCTTCCAGGCATTATCACTCCTGCACGAGTGCTGAGAGATGGACAGGTCTATTTGCCTCAGAACTTTGCACTGATTCTCAAAGAGCCTTAATAATTTGGAGCTTGAATTCAGACTGAGCAGGAAGGCTATGGGTGTTTTTTCAAGTTCTAGCCACTAACCAGGCATTTCCCACTTTTATCTTGCTTTTGAAATTTCCATTTCGATTCTTTTTTCTGCAATGGAAATGAATGCAGCATTGCAAGGACTTATTTTAGAAGAGCTATTGCTTTTTTGTGATTGTTTGGATTATGCGGGCTCCAGGACAGGACAGTGTTTAGCTCTTTGGAATTTCATCTTTTAAAGAAATTATGTGCCTGTCAGTCTGCTGTTCACTGAACAGCCAACTGGTGCCTGAGTTAGAGGATGCGAGGATTTCCCCCTACGGCGTTGCAACTTCAGAGAATTTCTATTCAAAGTATAATATTGTATCTCAATTCATGTTGACAAGGGCACGCTCAGCTGTAAATATGTGGCTGTGGAAATAACCACATGTTGAGTGTCAGTTGAATTGTGTCCCCTATCTGTAAGGACGTTACTGCTGAAGACCTTTGACTAATTTTTTATTGTAAAAAACCTCAAAAAACCCCATCGTACTTGGCTTTCTCTGGCCTTTGTTTGAATCCCCTTGGCCTGTCAGGTAGTTGGAAGGAGTCACAGTTTCTTCTGGCCTAAAAGTACGTTGTGATTGAACTGGACATTATTATAAGGCGTCATATTTGTACATCATATTTGGGAAATCGAAGGCGCTACTTTACTGAGGAGATGAAAAGGCTAATGAGGGCCAAATGGGGCAGACCCTGCACAGGCAAACCCCTTATTGCTTTAAATGATGCAAGATCATGTAAGCTTGCATAGGCTTTCATTACTCTTTCATGTATTTTGCTTTTCCTCCCAGCTCTGAAAATGGCTTTCTGCCTCATGGCATGAGCACTAAATACCCTCCCAGATGTAATTGTTTCTAAGGGTGAATAAATAAATGGCAGCGTATTGAGGAGTATAGCACAGAGCAATGAGACCATCGTGCTGCCTCCATTCATTCCTAGGAGCTCAGGTGAATTTAGGTTCCTTATTTAAGAAGCTGCATCCTGTGACTACATCTGGGTATTGCTGGACAAATAACAAATAACTGCTCTTCACCAAGCCACAGTTTATCTGTCCAGCTGAGGTAATGATGCTTATCTCCTTTATAAAATCCTTTGAGATGTACATTTGTGGAGTTCATGTAATAAGTAGGTTTGATAAATTCTATCACTATTTTATACATGGGACTGAGATTCTATCCAACTGCATCATGCAAGGTCAAACAGCGTGTTTGGAAGTTGCAGTAGAGTCCTTAGCTGTCACCTTAGCCATGGGGATTTTTCTTTATTTACTCTATACTTCACTGTCTTTTCTGACCGTGGAACAAGCCTTTTCTTTTGCTTCCCTCTCAGATTGCTTTAATGGGTGCCTTCATTCTCTTTAATGATTTTAAATCACTGCTTTTGATGTCCAGTTTATCTTCCCAAAATGTAGCACCCCTGACTGCATCAGATTCACTCCTTAATCCCCTTAGCCTCTCTGATCACTCAAGACTAGAGTTAGATAAACTATCTCAGGTAGCATTTGATGTCTTTCAAGAAGCAGCTGAATGCCATAAAAGATCCATCATGCTTTCCTTGGTGTCAAAAAGGTTTTGCTATTAAGTTTAGGGAGGCTGGAGGTCACTCCAAATCACAATATTGTTCACTTTATAAGCCCATTTTATCCTGTCATCTGGTATTATGCTTTCAAGTTGTTTCTGAGGAGTCTGTGGCTTATATCAATTTTTTGCCCTTCAGTCCTTTTAAACACTAGGGTTTAAGCACTGATTGATTCATTAAATGTCTCCAAAGTCAAACGGTTCATCTTTTTCACTGTATTTTATTGTCTCTATTTCCCCGTGCTTGACTTAGAAACCTCCAGCACAACGCTGAGTTCTTCTGTTCACTTTAAGAATCTGTGTAAATACAGGACATTTTTACATACACGAAAAGAGGCACCTGCACATGCTTTTATCCGTTATTCAAAATTGCGGTGAGCCTTATGGGAATTCTATTGGGTTTTTGCTTTGCATTTATAGTATAATTTATTTTCAGTTCAGATTTTCACCCTTGTTCTTTTATTCAGACCTAGGTTCACTGTTTCGCTTCCCATTTTTAAGCCAGTTGAAATATGGGATGTGCCTGTATATATTTAAGTAGTTAATGTGCCAGAAATGAGAATCTAAGAATACACAGTTCTGTCTGTATGCTAGTAAGAGTCAACAAAGTTGCTCAATGCTTTGAAAATTAGGTTTAGTGTGTAGCTCCTGCCACTGCCTACCCACCATCTGACCCTTTCTATATTGACTCAGAGAGACCACACCAGGCTTGTGAACAGCATAAATACCAATACACAGATTAGATTGAATTTACATGGGGTATGAGCTTCACGTGGGTTTGAATTCAGTCTTCGAGATTGCTTCTTCCAGGTAGTTGATGTCTTTTGAGCAGGCCTTAAGATATTCTGAGACATGAAAGTGGTGCTGCAGCCTGCAACAAGGCAAACAGGCCGTCTGATGTCCTGCAAAACAAAAAGCCTTAGCTGAAGGTTTTTTCTGCTGCTCTTGACACCAGCTTCAACAACTACTTAAAATAGCATTTTTATTACCCTTAGGAAGCTTGCTTACCTTGATGTCCTTTTCCTTGACATAGTCTGGCACTTACTCACACATATACTTGTTTCCTTTCCTGCTAACAGCTATTAGAATCTTTACGCTTTGCTGTGGAAATGCTGGTTGTCTCTGTTGAAAAGGCTCTCGAACTTCACTGCAAGATTTAACATATTAGCTCACTATAAGAGACTATAGAAGTTGATTTTGCATTAAATGTTATTAATTATTAACATGTTTACACTACAGTGTTAGCCTGCAGTTATACACAACCCTGGAGTATTCCTTAACTGTCATCTGTTTTTTCTAAGCAGGCTTCCAGCCTGGGCTAATCAGCCTTCTTATGGCTTCTCCCAGCACAGATGCAGTTTCTGACTGCAAATGCTCCTAGTCCATCTCAGTGCTCTGTCAAACAAGTTCCTTCAAGCAACACTGCAGATGCTTTGAGCAATTTGGTGCTGAAACAAAGCCACAGCCCTCCTATGGGCAGTAGCCTTGTCTCAGCTGAGCAGTGAAGATACAGTACAGATGCTGCCAGCCCTTGCACAGCTCGGCTGCCAAGACGTGCCTGGCTTTTAGAAAAAAATCTGTGAGTAGGTATCTAATCCTGTCTGGGGTCTACTGTGGAGAAAGTTTTGGCAAACAAAGCTCCATAGGAATTGGCTGGTTTCAGTTAATCCTTAAATCTGTATGTGTTCACATGGCAAACCTCAAGTCCTGTTTTGGAGTGAACGGTGTGGCAGTGCCGGCTTTTGTGGGCCACAGATCTGGGCATAAGGCTTGATCAAACATGTTGTGATGACACCCCTAAACATGTGGCAAATAGAAGCTGGAAAGGACTGAAAAATGAAGCTCCGGCTTGTGCAGTAACCATGGTTTTTCTACAGGGCCGTTCTCAAAGTGAATCTCACATCCTACTTTCTGTAAGCAGAGTTATAAATGCCAACCAATCATCTAAACTACTGGCAAATTTTCTCCATGGTGCTCTGCACAGAGTCTTGTCATCCCCAAACCCATTTGGGGCAGAATCACCCAAATTAGTGTAAAGAGCTAATAAATTAATCTGACTCTGCCTGGAGAAGATTAGGAGCAATCACATCAATGTTTCTGCTGGTGGAAGGGTGGTGGTGATAGCTTTTAAAGAGGGGGTGTGGAGAGGAAGCTTGATCTATTAGCAGCTTGGCCTGGTGAGATCTGAAGATTATACTGTAACTGCAGTAGAAAGGTAGGGGTTTAATAATGACAAAATGTTCTTTATGCAATTTATGTTTGGTCTAATGTAACTTTCCAGTAGTGTTGCCCTTGATCATCCTCTCTGAACCTTTCTTTCTGAGGTCAGGATTACATTAATGATAGTCATGAGCAGCACGCTACCAAATACCCGTCCTTCCTTCTCACATTTACCTGCCTTTGGTCAATTTGAAAGGATTCATTTGTTCAGTTAGAAAAAGAACTAATTAATTTGATAAAATTGGAGTTGTTTTACATGTACTTATTCCCCAGACAGCATGGTCCTTTTTCTTGAATTAAATAAGGTAACACACAGTATTGTATCACTATCAAGTTCCTAAATGAGCATGTGGTAAAGTGTCTCTTCTTAGGGGATGCTTCTTGCACTGGGTAAATATTTAAGAATCATGATAAAAATCAAGTTTGTTTAATTAGTGCTTAAATTATGCTGGGAATTATCCAAAGCACAGTACATTTTTTCCACAGTGACTAATTGCCAGTCAGTGTGGATATGAAAAGTCTGATCTAATAACAGAGTAACACGTAGCCCAAAGGCCTGCAAGACTCAAAGTACAGTTTATTTAGACTGCAAATGCCAGGGAAGGACCCCCCGACTCTCCCAAATGAAAAGCCCAAATTCATGTGTTGGGAATGTAAATCACAGAAGACTTTTTCCTGAGTTCCCTTGCCTGCTTTGCTGCAGTGGATATTTGCTATGGAAGACTTGACAAATCTGTGTAGCCACAGAGGTTGATAATAGATGATCTAATCTAGTGTTCATGGCAGGAAAATAAAATTCAGGGCTGTTGTAAGGTCAAAAGCAAGCCTTTCTGTTCTTCCGCTAGTCATTGCTCAGTAACATTTTAGCAGATGTTAGAAAATAAATTTAGATTTTGATCCCAGTTTAATACAATTTAAATGCAATGTATCTATCCTCTTGATCTTTCTTTATTCGCATTTACGGAAAAGTGATGGGAAAGAGAACAGAAGCTCTGACTTCTAAAAAACATTGTTATGTAGGATAGTCAGATAGTGTTGACTAAACTAGTTTGCCACTAGAAAATACCTCAGGAAACTCCAAGAAAAGCTCTTCATTGTTTGTGAAGTATAGTTTAAAATACTTCTTTAAAAATAATTTGTTTCAGGGAGGATCTCCAGGGAAGTTTTGAAACAAAAACATTTTGAAATGTTGAAATCACTGTCAAAAGGGAATCATGAATTTTAAACTTTTCATAGTATAATAGCTCTGAAAGCACAAGGTAGTACTCTCTTTTTATCCCACTGAAAACAGAGCAAGGCAAGCTACAAGAATCAGGCTTTTGTTATGGGAAATATTTTCTCCTCATAACAGTTTATCCTTCCACAACGTAGGTATTATTCAAAGACTGGCTTTCTAAATCTTCCTGCTCGCAAACTGCCTTGAGAACACCTGATAATCGTGTTTTGCCTAATGCATTTTTCTAAGCACAGGCTGCAAAACCTTTTTGTCTGGGGCATTGGTTTAACAGAAATCTCTATGCAGAGACACACAAGTTGCAGAATTCACCATGAAGCAAAGGAGTCGTGCTCTGGTTTGGACTTTGAAGTCTGGTTTTACGCTGCTGAAAGAACAAGTTTTTTTTTTTATTTTGCTTTGGCACTAGATGGGGCTAAGGGACTAAACAAGAAGTGAAAAAGCAATGGCTGAGCCCCAGAACGTGGAAACCCCCAGCAATACCCCAGGAGAACAGGAGGGAAAGGCCTGCAATCGATGCTATTGAGGTCCCTTCACTCACTCGGCTTTGTGATAGAAAAGAAGAGAAAACAGGATCTGACTCTGAAGATATGGTTTGTCAGCACTTCAGAAAGGCCAGTAACATGTTTTAAGAGGGGGTGAGGTGCGAACCGTGAACGGGACGCGTTGGGCAGTAGCACTCGGCAAGCATAACTCGCTTTCAAACAACTCTTTTAACTGAGCCTTTTCCTGTGCGTTACAAAGGAGCCTTTCAAGGAGCAACATCCAACGCTCCTCAGCCTCCAAACCTGCTGCATACAGAAATGGCACCAAGGGACAGAGGTGCTCCGTGGAAAGAGTGAATTTTTATGGAAGGGGAAGCAGATTGCTGGGCCCTGTGATTTCAGTGTTTTACTAGGTGACTTTTTCTTTTTTAGTGTTGCTGCTTATAGATGTAAGAGAAAACTGGCTTTTAAAACACACAAGGAACCTTCTCCTATTTAGATTGTTAATCACTGGACTTTCACCTAATGTCCTATCCAGGCAAAAGACCAGTTGGTTATCAGATAAAACAGGGAAATGGCATACTTTATTCTGAAACACAGTGTCACTTGGCTGTTGCAGTTAAGGATCTTAACTACCTTATCAATCCTATTGTAAGGATCTGCTGTTGTACCAGCTTTTGCCCATATTAATGTGAGTGCTGGGATCTGTTTGTGTGTGCAAGCACAGTTTTCAGTAAAACTGAGCAAGCAGCTGTTTTCTCATTTGCTCTATAAGTGTGGAAACACTTAATGAAATTGCTTAAGGTTTAATGATTTGTATGACACAAAGGAAGTTTTCCTGCTGTCAGTCCTGGGCCGGTATCAAATTGCTTGAGGATGTAAATGTGAGAAAACACATCCAAACAATGTAATTTGAAATGCCTAATGTACCTGGTGAGAGATTATCTGCTCTGGTTGTACCATTTCTTGTATTTTAAATCTTCTAGCAGCAGGAGCTCCTGTTTGTTGCTCGCTTATTTATTGCACAAATGCTTAAGTGTCAAATAATAGCAGAGGGGTGAGGGAATGGGGTTTTTGGAGGGAAGCACCAGAGAAATCCAGAAACCCCTTTAAGCCTGCAATTTCTTCTCTTGCAAGAGGGTTGGAACGAGCTCTGAGAGAAAAGACAGCACTTTGGGACACGGGCAACAACCAGAGCTGTAAGACAGCAAGGAGAGACTCGCTCTACTGAGGCAGCTTTGGGGCAAGAAAGACTTTTTAGTACACAATTACCATTTCATTCAGGATGGTGCTGAGCCAGCTTCAGCGTCTATGTTCTTGACTTTGCACTGATCTAGGGGTCATTTCTGGCATGTTTTGGGTTTGGGTTTTTTTTTTTTTTGGCCGTCCTTCTTTTGTCCATCTTGAGAGTAAGTGGGATTGAGATGTTTGTATGAATCAGAAACTATCTTTCTCTTGTGTTTGTGCAAAAGCTCCAGTCTTTACCTCTCTTTATCCTTTTATTTGCAAACTTTAAGGGCTTGAAACATTTATAAATGGGTAGCAAGCATCATTCTTTGCATCCAGAAAAAAAAAAAAAAAAGAAGAAAAAGAGGAAACTCAGGATGTACTTGCAAAAGCTGGCAACCTTACCAAATCCTGAAACTCCCTGCTTCGTTGCAAATGAAGCACATGGTACTAAGACCTCAAACTGTTCCCTCTGGCTGTGCAAAATAGACCTGTCAGGTTTATAGCATAAGTAACATTTTTGTGGTCATTAGGGTAGCAATCAAATTTCCACTTGGTATATGCAACTTTGAGGAAGGTGGTTAATGACCAATTAGCAGGCATTCATTTTTAAAAGGTGAGGGGTGGGAAGGTGAAGGAGCATGCTGTTTGAATCACACACTGGCTTTGGCCTTAGACAGGCAGGAACAATACATTAAAGAGAGCGTCAGGAAGTCTGATGCCACCTACCCTCCTCCCATGCAAGTTTTAATTATAGCTCTGGACTTGGCTGAGACATGTCATTGGGCCTTGCGTTAAGACAGCTTCTTTATAACTAAAATCAGCTTCCAAGGAGGAAGTATGTGTAGCAAGATGTTGAAACTCATTTTGTAGAAGCAGTTCTGGGTAGAGTTTCAGAATTAAGCTAGACCTCATCGCAGGGCACAGAAATTAAGCCAACTAGCAATCTCAGTTTATGTATTTCTCTAGTTTTTCCTGGCTTCTGAAGAAAGCTGAGAGGCAGCTTAATTCATGCAATGAACTTGTGACTGCAAGGGCTTTATGGTTTTCACAAAGAGACAGTTTGTAGTTGATTTCCTTCCACTGGGAGAAGTTATATTTTGGAGACAGTGTATTACTTGCTATTGATCTAAAGGAAATTTTCAACTGGAGGCCTTTGGCATAGGTGGAAAGTTGTAATTTGATCAAGCAAGGGGAGAGACTTTGCAATACTCCACCTGGGTATTGCTGTACAAAGGCTTTCTTGGTCTTAGGCATTCACATGGAAGAAATATGTAAGAATAAATTTTCTGTCTTTTTTTAGATGGGAAACTCACCTTAGCCCTTTTGTTCGCTCATGACAAGTCACTGCTTGAGCCCGCTGGGTGACAAGAGACAATGTGGCTGGTGACAGAGTTGGAAATAGTCTGTGAGTCCCAATTATCTTGTTCCCCATCCTTCCTAAGCCTTATTATAATAAAGCATAGACTCACAGCTGGAATGGAAATGAAAAACTGCAGCTGCAATGAAACCTCCCTTCCCAAAACCTTTGCAGGTTGTATTTTTACTGTCCCAGGAGGAAGTCTTTTAGCCTGGTGAGGCCAAAAGAGTGGGGAGGCTCATTTCTTTAGCCTTTACAGTATATGTGCAAATGCCTTTAATACTTGCTTCATGAAATTGAGGTTCTGCAACAGCAGCAGGGATGCTGTCAAAATAACAGGCAAGCTTTTTTTTAAAGACATTGGGTTTTTGCTTGAAACATCAGCTTGGGGCATTTAAAATCCTCTGTTTTCAAACTTCTGAAACTTTGTCTCTATTGGGGCTAAATTCTCCGTCATCCTAAATGCCTTTTCATGTGCTCTTGTAAAATAAAGCAGCTTCGATACGGGCAGAAATGGCCATATTGAAAGCTGTATGAAAGCTGTATGCTGGCACAGCTCCCAGCATACAATGTTTTAGAGGCAATGTCAGAGTATGCTTTGCAGTACTTATTTCTGGGGATCATGTAAGGAAATGGGAAGCAGAGTGTAAAACAGAGCAGCCTAGAGGGTTAGGTCATAGCCTGGATCAGTTCTTGGAATGGGATGTGAAGAGACCAGAAATTATTATAAAGCCTGCAGAGAAGTCTTGTCTCTTTTTCAAGCTTCTTTTTCACACTGGATGGTTTTAACTCTCTGCCCTTCTCTAACTTTCCTGTGCTACATCAGAAATAAACATTTTCTGTTAACTTTTGATGGAAAAAATAGAGCTTGAACATCTCCTGAAAGGTTGTTTTGAGGATGTAGGTCTAATCTGTCCTTCGAAACTTCTGAGCATCCCCAGGTCTCAAAGCAGACCTTTAATATTGCTTTACACCTGCTGAAATCTTTCTGTCTGTGTCCTACCTGAAGTCTGTCTTGGTTTGGTTTTCAACTCAGGGTGGTTGAACTGGTGTTAAAGCATGGAGGGCTTTGCCTTTGCCTTGGGTCTGAGAGATCCCATATAGGGATGTATGAAAAAACTACTTACATGAAATCTAAATCTGTGGTAGGATGGAAATACCATCAGTTGATTGACTCTGCCAACATCGTCCTCAATCCAAGAGTAGTTGAATGAGGTATTTTGAGTGTTTGTTTGATAATCCCCCATTAAGGAAGTCTTATTTTATAGTTTTTGGCTTACAAGTGAACTCTGTGCTTAGAGACGGTGGCTTGCTCAAGGTGACACAAATGCTGTGGCAAAGAGGGGAACTAAATGCTGCCAGTGAAGGACTTCCATTAATGGAGCATCTTTTTCTCTGAAAAAACCCCACCATGCCTAGATGATTTACTGATAGCCACCTGGATGCTATTAAGGTCACTGGATACAAGTGTCAGTTCATATTGTGGGTACGGGAGTAGACGTAACTGTGGCTGTCAAAGCAGACTATATATCTGTGTATCTTTAATGTAAGACGAGTTTTAAAAGACAGCCTTTTTAAAAGAAACGAGTCTTGAGATCTGAGTCTTGCTGGGTAACTAACCCAAGTAACATGTTACATTATTTAGGTTGTATGCAATAAAAAATATTCTTGCTCACAATGGAAACATTTCTTCATATGTACTTGTTTCCACTGTAAAGTTGATGGATCTGTAATGTACTGCATAATTAAACATTGCAGAGGTATTACTTTGGAGGGAAAGCAAGTAATGAAGGGGATATACGAAATTTTGCTGATTACAGATACTATTGTTTAGCCAAAGTATAGGATGGTCTGCTTTGCTGATTAAAAAAAAAATCAGGAAGAACACAATTTTGATTAAGCTCTGCATTGCTCTGCTAGCACTGGATTATGTTACTAAGCTATATTTTTCCATTAATAAAACAAATGTTAATGCATTGTTTGATGCTAATAATGAAACCATTGTAAGAAGCACAGCTACTTCCATTAACATTTATCACCTCATTCACTACATCTTGTCAAGGCTGCGGATGCATTCAATACTTTCTGGTTTTTTACAAAGGTGAATTGCGAAGGCACAGCACTGCAGGAACTGTGCTGCCTGCTTAGTCTGCTTCATGTGTGCTGTGTTCTCATGGACAAAGCTGAACCAAGGGCTATAGAGAGCTGAACTTTAAGTACAACCCAGTGAACCATCTGCTACACCACATCACTGGCTTCATTAAATTGTATTAATTCATAGTAGAGTGAGTCAAGGAAAAAAGCTGCTAACCTCTTCCTGTTTCTAGAATCTATTAGCAGGCTGTAAAATGCTCCACCAGCTATCATGTTCTGCACAGATAAAGATCTGCTTGTCCTACAGTTTTTGCACTGCAGCTTGTATTCAGCACAGCAATAAACCTTGCTTTTGAATTTACCCTGTCCAGCAACTCCAGCGTGGTTAGATCTGGCTGTCTTGCACGTGCCCTGAGGTAGGTATGTATGCATTGATGAGGGGATGGAGAAGTTTAATACCTTGTCCGGCTTTTCACTAGCTTGGTTTTTAACACCTTGTCCAGGTACTTGGGAGAAAGTCCTCTGAGCTCAGGAGGAAGACTTCTGGTGTCTTCAGTGGGCCTCAAATTGGGTGTTGCTCACTGCAAGTAGAGGGTCTGCGTCTCTTTCCCATCTCTTTATGTCAGAGAGAGTTCTGCATTAATTCTTTTATCCTTGACACTGTTGTCAGATAGCTGGGGAGAGAAACAGGAGATAAAGCACCTGCATGCTGTTTGTTCTTACTGTTGTAAAGCTTTGTGCAGATACTTAAACTGTAGATGTTGTAATGCAAACAACTATAGCTACAGATAAAATCTGAAAATGCCAGCTTAAGAGAATGGCTGGAGTCTCCCCCTCAGTGATTTTGGTAACGCTGCACATGAAATTTCCTCTACAACTGTGTTGCAGAGGGCACAAACAGCTTTCTGAAGCTGTTAGCACTGGTTTTCAGTACGAGATGTTTTTCAAGGTCTGCTGGAGCTTTTAGAACAGGGACACACCATACACAGGTGTCTGTCACAAATAGGATGTCAGCAGCTTCAATCAGAAATAAATGAAGTTGAAGTCAAAATATGTTCCTAGGTATCCGAGGGCTACAGCCCACAGCTGTGCCCTCTTTATCCAAAGCAGCAATTTAATTCATTTTAAAGGACTATAAGGGAAGCACAGTTGGTGAGTCAAAAGCACAAATACCCGTAACCAAGCAGGTTCAAAGAAATGCTGCTGTACTATTCAGGAGAATATTTCTGACTTTTCTAGTGGCATGACTGTATCAATTCTAAAATATATCAGTTTACAAATACGGCTCTAAAAGTAAACTGAGTCATTTACTGTGATGCTTCAGAAGTCTGTACAGACCTCAATTTATCTTATCAAAGAATAATCTGTTGTGTCAAGACTTGGAAGAAGACTTGATTAAAAAAGCAGTTGAAGTATGAATGCTGGCATCTGAATAGCGCAGAAGTAGTATTTATTTAAATAATGAGTGAATTTGGTAATATGGCCTGTATTTAGAGTTGCATCAATGACTCTTCTTTCAGCAGACTTAACCAGTCTTGAGTTGTGTCTATCTTTTCCTGCCAAGATATTTCCTCTGCTTTATGGCAGTCTCCAGGCTCATGGTGTTAGATGCTGGACAAAAACACTAGGTTCAGCACCCTGAAGCTTTTAGTGAGAGCAGGGAAGAGCAGCAGCCTGGGATTTTGCGGGTTCAGAGGGCTGCTCTACCCTCGTATGCTCTTGTGGCAGGTCATTTGCTCTTGCTGTGCCTGGTTCCCCATCAGCAGGGCGCAGGTAACCAGACTGCCTTGCCTTGGGTGAGCTCCTACCAGCCAGGGTGCAGCACGGGAGAATATAGCTTCAATTTTGCCAGTGTTAACACTTCTTATAAGAGGTATTTCAATTAGAGTATCTGGCCTTAAAGCTTTGCTTAAATAACAAATGCAACCTTCTTCAACTCAAATGGAAATAAACTATTTTATTTTGGTACAAATAACATTTTCCATTAGGCTGCAAATGATTATTCCTAGTGGAAAGAATAAAACCCCATTCCTATCGAGAGCTTTGCTACCTTCAATATATAGTCCTGCCCTTCTGGAGTTATGCTGTATGCAGACGTAATGGTTACCCATTCGTACCCGCAAATCTTCTTTATGATCACCCGTGGCTGCTATTCATGCAGAGTCATGATAAAACACTGCTGTCGTTTGGAATAATACTGTAGCAGGGGACTCTTAATCTGTTGTCTCCCGATAACACTGTTTTGTGTGTTGGGCCACATTTATGTTATATAGTATTAAGTGAAACAAATACAGTGTATTTGAATCTCTGCCCTATAATTATGTACAACAGTTCAGTAGCTGGAAATAAACTAAGTTTTGACTAAAATATGAGTGTTTCTGCTAACAGTAACTGTAGTGCTTGGGCTTATAATTTCCCTCTTGAGCAGAATCCTTATTTTTTTCTGAAACACTTAAGTGGTACTGTTTAAGTTTTATTAGTCTTTTTTGGTTTGCTTATATTCTCCAAAGTGTTCAAAGTGTCCTCTGGTCGACTCGTGTAATTTTGATTAAATTCAACAGAACATTTCTCCTTTCTGTATTAATAGATCTGTATTGGTTCTTATAATACTCTCCCAAATATTGTGATTTTTGAAATTCAGCTCTTTCATAAAAGAGGGGAACATAAAGAGAATACAGCTGTTGAAACCAACTGTTGGAACAGCACACTGATGAATATAGCCTCCTGCTCAGCTCTGCCTTGCTCAGGTACATAGCATAAAATTCAGTTCTACAGACAATTTCTTTCACATTGAACGAGACTTGAAAACTAATTAATTGTTGAGGAAGTTTGTATTTTTAAAAATACTCTATAGGGGACAGTTGTGCCTTCTTACAGGGTACACAGATGAAGTTAACATTATCTGTGTTACGCTGCTGATGGACAAGATGGTAACATTTGCCAAAGATCGCATTAAGACCTTGAGGAGCACTTGCTATATTCAGGATTCACCACTGGATCAGGCCTGCAAGAGCAGGTGGTAGAAGTGACAATGGATTTCTCATCCACACTGACACCTGGTGCTATAAACAAGCCTTGCCTTTTCTAAGTGTGAATGAAGGCGTCAGAATTTCATTGTAGAAAGCGTGTGAAAAGCACCTTTTCTGCAGGATCTGGGCCGAATGCTTAATTACTTGTATTACTCTTAGAATGAGGCCAGTGAAACTGAGTGCAAAACCCATGTGTGGGTGGTGGTGGCTTGCTGACAGCTTCAAGTCCTGTCACATAGTCCTGGGTTAGCTGGCTGTCATGTCTTTCAGCATAGCTGGGCTGTCACAGGCAGTGTCATTGTCCTTGAATGATCACAGCGGAGAAGTGCTGCCTGTGAATACCGTGGGCTGGGCAGGTTGCTCTGCCACTTCTCCGTGTTGGTGGAGTGGTGGATGCGCTTGGGTTGCCCAGGAGAGGGAATGGATGGCGAAGGATGGATCACCAGCTGCTGTTTTATGTCAACTTATCAGAGCAGCCTTTCTGTTACTGTAGCCGGAAAAGGGATGCCCTTTCTTACTGCTGGTTGGAAAACACCTTTTAAAATAAGATGTTCTTGGTCTGCATACTTCTAGTTGTGGTTGGCTTGTTGGTCCTGAGCTCCACTTCAGCCACTGCTTCCCATATGCTCGCTTGGCTTGTGCAACTGTTTTATAAAGCTTTTGGAAGGGCTTAATGGGCAGTCGTCCAAGGGGAGCCATATCCTTCTTTGCAGATAATGTTGTCTCTGTTAACAGCAGAAAATAATCAAATATTTAAGGAGGGTTGGATAAAGGCCTTACAAAGAACAATTAATTTGATGCACTGACAGCTTGCAGATCAATTTTCAGCCCTGGGCAGCCTTACTTGACAAGTATAAATGATATTGTCACAGAAAGGCCTGGACTAGGATGTCTGTGTGACTTGCAATTTTTTTGATCTTTCCTTGCTTGCTATATGTGCACTGGTATGGGAGACTCCTCTATCACCATACATCCAGGTCATCTTTTGAAGCACACTGATGTAAACCAAGTTGACACCTTTCCTCCCAGCATTCACTTCCCACCTCTTCACCAGCTTGCTTGTGCAGTGCAATATCAACATGTTATCTGTCATGCTGTAATTGTTCCTCCATGCTTGATGCTTCCTATGATTGCTCCAGCCTTTGGCACATCACGGCCTATATCTTTCTTCTACCTTGACAGCCAGCGTGGTTTTTCACTCCCTTTGTCTGGTGAGCACAGACAATTTGATTTTGTTCTCCTGCTCAAACACCCCTGTTGAGCAGCCTTGTGTGACAGGCGAGGAAATGATACAGTATCTGAGCTGAGTTTTAATCAGGCCCAAAAGATGTGTTGGTTTTTTTTAAAGACAAGTAGGAATTTTCTTCGTCCCTGGCTGGGTTACCTTCTGCTCTGCAGTGCTCTCTTGGTTGTGGATTGGGAGTGAAATTGTGTTTCTGTTCCTTAAATGCTGCCTTGGTTGTCAAACTCTGCCTGTTTGTATCCAAGCATAGTGTAGCAGCCATTTGAGCTTTGTCTTCATGGAAAAAGGTGTGTATCCTCATCTGATATCTGAATGAATGCAAGGAGTGGATAACTAACACATGAGAAAGTTGAAGTGAACCTTTTACCTAAGAGAGCATAAAAGCCTGTGGCTGCATTAACTAAAGTCCTTGTTGCAGAAATGCTGGGCTGTACTGGTGCCTATGTACTTACTCCAACAGCTGCTGCAAACCCTGTACTAAAGGTGGCTGGAACATGTCTTGTGTACCCAACGTTAGCTGGGTGCGTCTTCCCTCTCCTAGCTCACAGTTTATCACAACAAACAAGGTAAGCCTCAAGAGGCACTGTGTAGAATAGAAGAAGCTGCCAATGATTACAGTTCCACTAGAAAATAGCAAATACCTTCTAACAAATAAAAACTGAAAAAGAAAGTTAAATCCTTTTGAGAACTCTGATAATTATTTTTTTTACATTCAGTTTTCTAAACTGAATTTTTTGGACACCTAAACTCCTGTAGTCTTGTCTTTCTGTTATTTTTACCTCTAGATGCATAAAACTAATTTGCCTACGAATGTTCACAATAGCTGTCACAAGGGCTTCAATGTGATTGGGAAAGACAGGGTAGTTGTTAACAAGACCTGAATGCTTAGAGATGCTTATGTGACAGGCAAGCTCATGAACATTGCAGGCAGTGGTTAAGAGTTGCTTTGTGCTGCTAAATAACTGCCCTTATGTCTATTGAAGTCTTTTAGTCACTTATAATGCTTAAGGCGTGTAATGGTCCTGATTCAGCATTTTAAATAGGCTCTGCTGGACCTGGAGCCTATATAAATGGAAGGTTTTCAAGCTTTGTGTAGTGACAACAAAGAAACCAAGTCCTCAGTTGTGGTATTTCCATGAAACTTCCACGCTTGCTCCCTGAGAACCTAGGGAGTACAGTTTACTTGATCTCTGCTGCTGTTCCTAAAATTGTCCAGGACAACTGAATTAAAAACACACAGTGTGGTTTCATAGCATTCCTGAGACATTCTGGTCCTCTCTGCTGTGGTGTTTAGTGCCTAAGCCATGCTCATTCTCTTTGAGCAAATATTGTTGCAAGTTTAGTGGTCAAGTTTATGATTTTATAGTGCAAGAAATAGTAGGGGCTAAAACCTGGTGTGGCCATTCTGTGCAGTGGTTCTACAGCTTTCAAGAGAAGAGTAGATGTTCAAGAGAAAATGCTTACTTGCTTTACTGCTGGAACAGTGTTTTGTGGAGCACACAGGGAGGAATATCTGGTAGAGCTGACCACCAAAGCTGCCATGTCTCCTAGCTTCCATTCCTTGCTTGTACGACTGGATCATCTTTTCTCTTCCCTCTAATATTCTTTTTTGCCTAGCACCATGGCAAAACCAGCTGGGTTGATGTGCGGAGTGGACCTGTGAACCTAGCAAAAAAGGTATTTAGTGGCCCATCTTCTCATTGGTTATTTTTCCTCCAGGCTCAGAATGTGTAGTTAAACCTATTCGTATAGTTGTCAAAGAATTTGCCTTTTATTTTCTCTCTGCTTCTTCACTACAAGTTCCTCTATCTACGCTGTCGAGGAGAACGAAGTCCTAATTTTGCATTGTTTTCATGCTTGATAGAGAAAAATTCTCTCATTCTGTGTGTGCTCTTAAGAAACTAGATTTGGGCAGTTTCCATCCAAACAGTGTGGTTCCTCTCTTAGAGGTCACTTTACCTGCGTTGCAGAAACCTCCAGAATCTAACTAGAACACAGTGGAATACAGTGATTTATTTCATGTAGTTAGGATTGTACATCTATATATTAGTTGATGAAGTTATTTGCAGCTCAGCTGTTTCCATGTGGTTGCCTTCTGTTTGATCTTTAATAGTATACAGGGAAGGAAGATACAATGTCTTTCTTCTCCTTTAAATCTGTATTCCACTGCTGTCTCATCTGTTTAATGCATTTCCTTTACAAATCTAGACTTATGTTTTAGCTTAACGCCAGCAAGAGCTCTGGAAGGATTTATTCTTCTGGACCCTAATGTAAAATGAGTAATGTTAGAGCTGGCTCCCTTGGTAGCAGCAACACATTTTACTACTGATTGTCAGAAACAATAAAAAAGAGAATATGTTGGTAGTTTCTGTGCTACTTGCTTCCTGGGATTTTTGTCCTGAATTAACCTCCACAAATACATTGCATGAGTAACTTTGGAGAAGTTCTTGGCATGTGTGTAGCAGAGAAACAGGGGAAAGAAGTCAAGTTGTTGCTACAGTTTTTAGTAATAAACATCAAAAATACATCCCAAGACTATATGTGACCTGTTGTGCAGTGAGCATCAGGCATCCCACTGTACTCTTCAGAGAATAGAAGTCATCTGCTGTATGTATATATGCTGCCTATGCATAGCTGTAACAACTTGTGTTACAACTCTGCCTTTAATCGGACACAATCTGGGTGTGTGCTGCAAGTAAAGCTTGATTCAAAGCCCCTTGAAGTCCAATTCTCTCTAAAAAAAGCTGTGATTTGTCATATTCTCTGGATCCTAGCACAGTCCAAGGTCCCAGGGATAAAGGTGTTCTTTTAAAGCAATGGTTAATCACTTGGCTCAGCACCAGTACTCATCAGAAGCAGGATTTGTTTTATTGGTTTTGCTGGGAAATGCAAGTACTTTCTGCTCTAGTTATAAAATAGATGAGCATGTGCTTATTTTATAGATACAAATACTATGAAGACTAATTTGTTAAGAACCATCCAAGGTTTGCTTGAGTGGACAGAGAAATCTCAAGTGCTGAGCGTACTCTACAGCTTTTTCGGTAAGAAGTTACAGAAAGTTATAAAAGGCAAAGTAATGTTTGTATTTGAAATAAAAACAAGCTTGCTATTTAAAAGTTGGTATAAAGCCCCACCTTAAAGCATGTCAGGAGTGCTTTCAGACTGCCCCACCTTCAGCTTGATGAAGTTCCTGAGATTTAAAGAGTTGTGTAGATACTATATTGTTGTCTCCAAACAACGTTTTCGGGTTTAATTCACTTTTTTGTTGGAAACATTTCCTTGGTGCCATAGATTCACAGCTTTTTCTGCTCCCTTTGAAAGGAATTACAATGAGTTACCTCTAGATTTGTTGATATGACAAAATATCCCAAGGGGTAGAAAATTCCTTTGCAAAGGAAGCTAATGGCTAAAGATTTCTNCAGAACCAACAAAACAACCTTTCTTTTCAAACTTGTCTCTGCCTTCCCTGAAGTAGTTTGTCTGTTCACAAGACTCCTCTGGTCTTACTCCTTTTCAAGGGAATTGTGTACAGGAGAATGATTCCACCCCCACCCCGCCCCAAGTTTTGCATGTATTTCTTTTTTGGCTTTTTGATTGCACATGCATCTGTTTAGACAGAGTTGGGGGTAGCAACTTGGAATAAAAGCCTGTGTGGTGTCAGATATGTTTCTGGGAATTGGCTTTTCACATTCAAGATATGAACCCACCGAATCCCCTTGAACTTTCCAAATGATGCTAAAGTATCTGAAGTCCTTCCTTTCAAGAGCGCTAAATTAAATTTGTGGTAAACAGGGCTGAAAACTGGCAAAACAAGCTGCTGAGGAATGTTAAAAAATCTACTGTGAGTTAACAGCTAGCTCTTTTGCACATCATTTAGTCTTAAAACACATTGTACGTGGTATTCAGTGTTTTAATAATGTACTACTAAAAGCTCAGCTTTCTTTTTTGGAGTGAGGAGGGATGGTTGAGGGGAATTGATTCCAAGAACCAGCACCTTTGGCCTCCTGGGTTATTGGGATAAATCATCCCAGCACTCTGTGTAGTTCAGGAGAGACCTGGGCAGTTAGAGCCTCTTCCAAAACACCTGCAAAGACTCCAAGGCTGGACATGAAGCTCACTGAAGTCAACGGGAGCCTTTCCATTAACTTGATCAGGTTACAAATCCTGAAGGGGAAACAGGTTTTATTGGGTTTAGCTGCAGAGCTGATGGGTTTAATTGCTTACAGCTCTCCCCCCAGGCGCTGTGCCTGTGTCTGCCCTTGCAGGTCCTGTCCATTCGCTCTTGGAGCTTGCATTCATGACATGGTTTACGGTAACAGGCCATGCTGACTGAACCAACAGCACTGGAGGAACCACTGAACTCAAGTGGAAACACCCTCTTTCCAAGCAAGAACTGGAAAAGTTGAGTGCTACAAGGGCAGATGCAAATCCTACTGCACTACAGCTACGCTGCAACTCAGTCAGATGAGTGCAGATGCCCAAGGCAGTTGACCAGTACAAAGGATTTACAAAATGCTACCAGCAAATCTAAAGTTAATCTTGGGTTTTGCGAATCTTAAAGAATACATCATCTCAGAACAGAAAGTGCCCTTTTTATTAGGAAATGTTTAAATTCTTGCTTTAGGTGTTTGAATACATTTGGAAACTTGCTGGAAAATATTGAAGTTGTAGATAGTGTAAAAATCAAAAGCTGTGTTTATGAAAACTGTTAATTTCAGTAGTTTTAAGAATCTTCCTTCTGTTCTCCCTTTTGTTTAATTATTAGAAGAATCGAAAGTTACAATATTTTCCTCAACTATAAAGGAAATGATCCCATAAAAATTACAGAGGAAAATGTCCCAAATATTTTGAGGAGGAGCCTTAGTAAGGAGAAGCCTCGCAGGGACTAACACACCCCATTTTGTTGTTATTTAAAATACTTTAATTACCTGTGACTGTCACAAAAGGAGTAAATGGCAGTCAATGTGAGAAGAGGCTCTAGGGAAAGGGCTCTTTCCTCTTCTGTGTGGAGCTAGGATGAGGGAAGCATCACTTTTCTCCTTGGCCAAAAGAGATTTTCCAGAGTTTTAAAGTAGGCACCTCTCATCTTCTGATTGCCGTAGAGTGATGGTTAATTTAATGCTGATCCTTGTTGTCCTTAATGACCTAATGCGATGTCTAATGCAGGCTGCACCTTCGTTCCACCTCCAGGTGTCTGCTTCCATTTGGCTCTTAGCAGGGAATATTGTTCTTCCACAGCGTTATCTGTTTTATCCCTTGCCATTCCCTGTCTTATGCTATGGCATTTTGTGACAGATACGTTAAGCTACACAAATAAGGCTTTTTTAGAGCAGTTTCTTTGGCTCATGTTTTACAACACAAGTGGTTAAGGTTTGTGAAGCAGAACAGACTGGACTGTGTTATAATTTCACTGGGTTTTGGACAACACTGTCCCATTAAAAGTTTTCCTCTTGGCCCTGTGTTTATGAAGTTGCTCTTCGACAGCCTCACTGTGCCGCAAAGGACACGACAAGGATTTTACATTTGTTTTGTGTTTGAACTAAACTTCCAGAGGTTTAAAATCTAATATTCTACCTGTCCTTTCTATCCTTCACTTCAGAAGGACGAAAGGCAATTAAAATCACCAGCAGTGTCAGGAACATGACAAGAGCTGACATTTTTAGGTTGTTGAGCGTTCCTTGCGATGGATGGTTCTGCAGTAATTGTCACATCTCATCTTTGTCTCCTGCAATGAAGCTTGCTTTTTGAAGTTGCTGTTGGGCTTTCCAAATTGCAATACTTTGGAAACAACTATCATTTAAAAAAAATTTTTAATTTCATCCAGATAGAGGTGCACTGCAGTGCTCACCATAGTGTCATGAAAATAGTCAGCCACCAGTGCAATGCAGGAAGGTAAAGGAGTGTGTGTTTCAGCCCAGAGCCACTGTCAACAGTGATCGTGTGTTTACATAGTTATAGCCTGAAAGGAAAATCATACATTTTCAGTTTGCTGTGATTGGAAAGCAAACTTTGCGTTGCAATTCATCCAAGGCAGCCACCACTGTGTTGGGAAATTGGCTGCAATGAGAAAGACAGGATGAAATGTAAAATTTTTTTCCTACTATTCAGCCATTTTACTCTGGTAGAAACCCCATGTTTGTCACATCTGGGCATGGCTGGATACGTGATTATAAAATGTGGGATGGCTATTGCCTCAGAGTTACGGCCTAAATAAATAGTTCACACCACAAGGAGCTTTGGGTTGAAGCATATGTCTTAAAACTGCGCAGGGAACAGTGATGTACAGATACCTGGGCAAGCTGGATACCCAAATTAGCCCATTTGTAGATGGGAGTTTGTGGCATGGAGTAAATATGAAGTGTGATTTGAATGAAATCCCTTGGGCTTTTTTCCCTGGCTCATGTTCATTCCTGGCCTACCACTTTAAACCTTATTTTTGGAGAACTTTAGTGAGGACTAGAAATAAGAGTTTGCAGCTGTGAGTGTCAGCTCTAAAAGCAGAAATAAACACTGGGTTTGAACACCTGTGAATTTGGGATTTGGCTCTAAGCTCTGTGCTGCTTCCTCATCTCTTGTTGGTGTATATATAACCACACTTGTTATCTGTAAGAGATATGTTTAAAATATAATTTAGGCGAAGTGTGACTCTCCATTTGGTAAATAACAGAAAGAAATACAGAGGAGGGAAAGGAAGTCTGAGATTTTTCAGAAACACAAATGGGATTTTGGGGCTGGATGTCCAAGTCCACTTTGTTTAAAGCTTTGCTTTATTTATTTGAAAAACTGAGCTGCAAACTTTTAAAAAATGAATTCCTAAATTGGAATAATTCTGTGCTCAAAATCAGTTGAAGAATGGAGCTTGTAACAGTAAATGATGCCTCTGGGAAACCTGATATTGCTCTTAGCAAAAGAGATTTGTAGGGAGAACAATGAGTGGAGATAGATGCAGTGAACTTTGTCTTTGGGAACTAAGACTGACTTGTAAGTTTTGGTTTTGCAGTTTGTACTACCATCAGTAGCCAAAGATTGATTTGTAGTTTCCTATAGTAAATTCATCATCATTTAGACAAGAATTTCTTTCTCTTTTTTGAGGAGGGCTAGGTCCCACTGGAAAATCAAGCAACCTTTTTGACTCAGATTTCCCCCCCACCCTTAAATAATCAAAACAGATAAGGAAACCCCACTTACATGTGTTTACAGGCCAGCAGGGTCAACTTGTAGCAAATTACATCCTCTTGTAGAGGGGTGTTTCTGCTCGAGTGGCTGTGCCGAAGGTCCCAGATGATCCTCTTCACTGGAGAGGGAGACTGAGAGCCTCCAGGTCCCAGCTTGACACCCTCGGTACTGTCCCACTTACCCATCGTTATCAGTGAGGATGGAAAGTCAGCCTGTGCAGTAGGAGGAAAAAGCTCAGTTCCTCTGAAATCTGGTATTTCATGCTGCTTTTCAGCAGTTTTGATAATAATCCTTATCACTTATTTGAATGTTTGTGAAGCAGCTTCAAAATTTAATAATGGGTTTAGACTAGGAGGTGCTGAATGACTGACATGGATGCTAAGAAGAGTAGTTGTAAGAGCTTTTCTGTATTCATCCCTGTGACATACCTCGACAGTTGTAAGAGCTCTCAAAATTTTGTTCTAAGGAGTAGGAAGTTAAAAGCCTAGTAAAGAATTGACTTTGGATTGAACTTTGGAAATCTAAATCCAAGTTGGTTATGGTACAGTCAGAGATTATATGTTTGACCTTTGGAGCTAAGGTCTAGCTTAGGGACTTTGAAACCTGTGGCAGATGTGAAGGGATGTAACACTATAGACAAGCCTTGAGGTTGTTTTATTTTGTCTAGTGAGGAAAGTTACATAAAAACCAGAGCATGAAGTTGTACTCTTTTATTGGCTTAACACAATTAGAAATATCTAGGGGAGTTACTACTAATACAATATTGTACCACAGGGAAAGTGGGCTGACGATTAAAAACTTTGCTTTGCCATCCTCATGTCAAGTACCTTGCCGTTCTCCAAGCAGTGCCAGTGAAATCTATTTGCTGTAACTGGCCTGGAGTTTCTCAGTGGCACGATGTTATCCCAAGGTAGGCAAATAGAAATCTGCACTCTCAAGCTTTTGTTCACCTTTGTCACAGCTATTAGATGGATGCGTCCACATTGCCATATGTGAGCTTATTCCAGCACACAAAGCCAAATACCTGCCTAAAGGACTGTTAGAAACCTTAATGAACGTGTTAAGCACTCTGAATTCCTGCTGTAAGGCACAATTCAAATGGGCACAATTATTATCCTCCTCCTGGCATTATTTTGATGTCTCAGAAATTCCAGATGACGTTCATATAAAGCAACTTGTGAAAGTTGCTTCTCATAGTCATCAGTTGCTGCAGACACCTTTCTGAATAGCATTTCTCACTAGAGCTTGAAACGCCAGCATAAGTTTTTGTGCACGTTGTGAATGGTGCTGTAGAGTAAGAAATTACTCTTGCCAATTAAACTGGAGGTGAGATGTGAACCAGCAGCACAAAGATGAAGTAGCTCTTGGAACTTGCCAGTGACAAAGCTACATGCAGGACCTTATTCCCTGTCTAATGCCCTGCTTGGTGGACTGCTGCTTCGGTCAAACTGACACAACATGGTAAACTTCAGCCTGTGTAACTTGCTGTATGCTGCCTGGCATACTTGCTGTAAAAGAATTGATAGGGTCTGTTACATAAACTCATTACTTTTGGTTTTGTTAGCTCATTAATGGGCTTGCTTCATCTTTTGCCTTTGCTGCACAAAGCAGCATTATATTTAATTAGCATTGACTGACATTCTTTTTTTATTTAGCTGGTAAAAAGGTTATTTAAGTCCTTAAGAAGAATTACTACAACTATAGTTGACCTGGTAATTGGTGTATTGTTGCTGGGGGTAATTGTGCTGCCTGATACTCAGGCTCACATAGTCTGTGCGCATGTGAACCTACATGGCATACAGGTATGTATGATGCATGAAGACAGTAGGTATAAACTAGTATCGTTCTCTAGCAAGGGTCAAGACACAAAGTAAGGAAATAATAAAAGCAGTGACAAACTGCTTAATGGCCGGTAGCTACTTATGAGAGACCTTGGCTCTGTCAAAGGCATGTCCTTTGCAACTTTATCAGCAAACATTGAAGTTTTTCTTCTAAACACTATTAAGGATGTAGTACAGTGAATACTTGGGGTTCCTCCCAATGATACCCGGCTAGGTAATTGCAGTGATTAATGTGTAAAATACCAGTAAGCCTGACCTACTAAAAATTTGATGTCACTTTAGGTACAATTATTTCCTGTAGAGGTAAAACCAACAGCCTTTGCAGAAGCTAATGGTAGTAGCAGGCAACTGTGTTTTCTGTACCTGTGTCAGTTTAATCATGTGTATTCATTCTTATATGTCAAGTTTGTTTTTTATTATCTTCAGTTTGCATCTCTTACAGCAAACACCAGTATTTGTTTTTACTTGGAATTGCCTGCTGTCCCCAAAGCCTGGCAGAGCCTGCCCTGAAAAATGAGAGTAACAGACATTCATTAAAACTTGATTCAGAGGCAAGTTTGTATGCTGNTTGTTGAAAGCCATGGGAAAACACGTGCATAAAAGGTTTCTTGGATCCAGGTCTAAACCACAGATCTCTTCAATTTCTTACATGGTGTCTTTTGCATCAGGCTACAAACAGTGGAGGTATCTTACTGCTTTGTCCTGTTCAAAAAAACTTTCTGACTTCTTTGAAGGTACTTATAGGTACCATCCATAGCACATGTTCTGTAGAAATTCTGCAGATTGCCTGTATGTTATCTTGCTGGATCCGCACATATCTGATAAACTTACCAGAAACTTGAATTATAATTATGTAAAACCTCCAATCATAATTATCTGAAACATACCTTTTGAATTACTGTAATAAAGACCAAGTATTATCACTCTGCCCTTTAGGGTTAAGCGTGCTGAGACTATCAATCTGTTTTACTGATCACAGACTCTGACTTGATCAAGCATCTGTATTTGCAGTAGCATATATCTGCCAGCGGTTATGTTCAGGTCTCCACCTACAAGGGGAGTTAATAGCCTTTTATGTTAGACATCCTCAAGGATACAGCGATAATGGGGTTGGAGAGAGCTGTTCAGGATCTGTGGAATAAAATGGATGTGAACTGGCTGGCTTTATGTTGATAAATTTCTTTTCCTTGTTTTACTCATTGTTGATAGATTGGCGTGAAAAAGGTGCATAACCTCCCCAGCTTTTGGGAATTAAAAGCAGCTTGCCCTGCCCGGCCCCTGTGCCTTAATGTTTGTTCGCGAACTCCTTCACTGAGGTTTGTCACAGTTGTGAAAAACAAGGTGGGGGTTAAATCCCTCTCTTTCTTTCTTCCCTTCTTCTCCCACATCTTCACTGGCCCATTAATTCCCTTGCCATTCCAGAAAGTTACTTCCATAAGGCTTTGACAACAAGAATACAGACGTCGTCTGAAACATGAGCTGGTTGCAGTTCTGCTACTAAGACGAGGTTACTTTAGAAATGCTTTCTTGAGCAATGCGAAAGAGAATTTCTGGCTATGCAAGCAACCAAGGGAGCTCAATTAATTTGTCTGTTAAATGTAACACCCACCCCCCCCCCGCAATTGATAAAAATTTATTTTAAAAACCCAAACGAAACCTGAATTAATGACTTTTGTTGATGGTCCCCAGGTAATTGTCCGCCATCTACTGCCAGTGTTTCTAATGCGTACTGACAACACACTGGTGTGCAGTGGGGTGGTTTCCAACATCATCTGATGTTTTGTTTTGGTACTGGCCGCTGGCAGAGCATGGTCTCAGTGCAGGGAGGATGGGTGGATGTACAGACTGTTTCACATATTATGGGGCTATTTTCCAGACAGTTTCCCAGTAAAATTGTGTTATAGGTACAGATGATACAAACTTGTCTCGTGCTAGTTATGTTTGCTTGTTTTGCAGAAACAGCTATAGATGTTGTATTTGTGTTACAGGGTGGGATGGGATACTTAACAAGAAAGCAAGTTGGTTTTGAACATTTTAAGTCAAAAGTCAAAATACTAGGCTGACTGGAGTGGAGGCAAGCCAGGAAAATTACCATTCCTGTTAACAGATGCTTTCTTTGAATGATCCAGGCATTCGTAAATGTTAAGTGTGCTGCTAATTCAGGGCACTGGCTTTTCTTTTTATTTTAGCTGTTTATGGAGGAATAAAATCTATACACTGTAGATATACCAGCTGAATGTAACAAAAATCCAGAGGCAGAACTCCTGTTGTTTGCCAATACACATGCATATTTGACATCCTTTTTGTCTGAATGTTTAATCTTGAGAAAAAAACTTGATCCAATCAACTCTTAAAATCTCTACGAGGCAAAAAATATTGCAATGGAAAATACATTTTCCTGTCCACAGTGTTTGGTTCAGCGTAATTAACATGAATAATGCAAGACAATTTTCTGATAGTTATTATATTAGAGAGCTTAGCTGACTCATAACTGCCCCCATGACATAGCCAGAATGCAAATTACTTGGACAGAAATAGCACAGAGCTGGTTTGATTAAAATGTGATACGTATTTTGAATTAAAAATATTCAAGGTCTTACAAAATGACCTTAATGTCATTTCTCTCCCTCCCCCCAAAGCCACCAAGGAATTTTGCATAATCATTTTGAGACAGCTTTTTTCTCCCTCTGTGAATTGACAGAATCTGCCATTCATAGAAAAACCAAGGTGTCTTGCTTTTATTCCTTTTCTTAGCTCAACTACAGTAGGATAATGATGTAGCATTTTGTCATCCTGCTCCTTGAGAGCCTGGCTTCTTTACTGCAATTACAAAGATAATGCATCTCAGGCATGAATCTAACAAGAAACCATAAGACTGCAACCCTCATTAAGAATCAGACTGACGTCCATGTCTTTCTCCTTGCAGCCCCTCAAATCTGACTGTGTCGAGTCGCTCCCAAGTTCCTGCAAATGGCTGTAATGAGACACAGAATGGAACATTTGCTGAACTTCTTTCAAAGTTTTTTTGTCTGCTGTTAAATTTGGCTGAAGAGTTTGTAAAGTTTGGGCACTTGGGTCTATTGGGAATGTCTCTGAAAACCCTCTCCTCGAGTGTTTTGCTTATGCAGCCATCAAATTTTTCATAGAATGGGGTTTGGGTTGGAAGGGACCTTAAAGACCATCTAGTTCCAGCCCCCTGCCATGGGCAGGGACACCTTCCACCAGACCAGGTTGCTCAAAGCCCCATCCAACCTGGGGCCTTGAACACTGCCAGGGATGGGGCAGCCACAACCTCTCTGGGCAACCTGTGCTGGTGCCTCACCACCCTCACCATGAAGAACTTCTTCCTTACATCTCATCTAAACCTACCCTCTTTCAGTTCAAAGCCGTTACCCCTTGTCCTAGCACTACATGCCCTTGTAAAAAGTCCCCTCCGGCTTTCCTGTAGGCCTCCCTTAGGTACTGGAAGGCTGCTCTAAGGTCTCCCCGGAGCCTTCTCTTCTCCAGGCTGAACAGCCCCAACTCTCTCAGCCTGTCCTCATAGGAGAGGTGCTCCAGCCTCTGATCATCACGGGAAAGAGTGCACTGGATGGAAAAGACAGTTGATAATTAGAGAGGAGCAGTTATTACACAGACTTGCCCAAAAATATGTGATTTCAAAGTCAGCTTTTGCTTGGCATCTCTGTCAAAAATAAAATGAAATGGTGTAATGAGATTCTGCATTACCCACCATAGCACATTGGCTTTGGTGGTCAGACACATTTACATGTAAAAGGGTTATTTTGCCCATTAACTGGCAGCCGTAGAAATTCCCCTTATGGCTCTGAGTGAAGCAGCTGGTTTTGTGTGTATTCTTATGAGTAGAGTTTACACAGGGTACAACCTGCATGTGGTTGGCACTGGTGGCTGTTTAGTGCTTCTATGGCATAAGTAAGGATTTGTATGGATTTGGGGCGTAAAGCTGTCGAAACCTCAATGCGCTTTGTGTTTTCAACCAAGCTGGATCCAGCTTCACTCAGATTTCAAAACCAGTTTGAAGGTCTTGAGGTCCAACCTTAGGGGACCTCCTAGATAACCTCTTCAGGGGTTATTTATTTGAAAACATGTCAGACCAGATATCTTGCTCCTTAAATCTGATTTATGCAGCCAGGACCAATGCCAAATTTTGAGCATGGTTTAGCTCCTGCTCCCACACTCTCTTCCTCCACTGTATGAGATTGTTTTGATGCAGTATGGGGAATAGAGATGTGATAAAAGCTCTTTTACCAAGACTTTTTCCATTTGATGGCACAGAGATTTATATTTTGTCTTCCTATTCCCCACCATTCATTCATTACACACACTTTTCTTTTGACCCTTTTCTTTGTTTTGCCATTTTTTGATACCTGGAGATATGTGTGATATCAGTTATCACTAATCCACGTTTATCTGCAGGGATGCTGCCTCGCTCATCTATTAATCTGTGCACCAGAGTCTGTGTTATTCTTCCAGCTACCGCTGTTTGATATTACTCTTCTCTTGTATGGTTTTCTGAGAAATTTAGCTGAAAATTAATGCCAATATTTCATAGAATGTTTTTCAGGCTAAGGATTAAAATGTGGGAAAACTTACAATTCTGGGCTGAATTAAAAAAATAAAGGGAGGAGGGGGAGGCCTGGCTTTGAAATAGGTAATGTGACATGACCATTGCTGAATAAAGAGGCAGTTCGCCCCAAGGTCATCCAAGGAGTTCTCAGCACAACTGGGACTGAGGTGGCCCTTGTGCCCTGGAACTGCTTCCCGTTGGGATGGTGCCAGGTGATGAGCCCTGCGGCCTTCGGCGCAGCCTCTGCCTGAGAGCTGCCAACTGAAGGGTAAGTCCTTTTGGCTGTCACTGCTGCTGCGCTGCTTGCAGTGAACTCCTCATTTAGTTTTCTTGTGGTTATAATATGTAACTCCATCTGAATTTCATTATGCATTGGAATTAATGTCTTCATTTACGTGCTGCTGCTGTTGTTCTTTGTGCCTCTGGCACATAGATTTGTTTTCAGTACCAGCAGACGCAGTAATTGAGCTGTTCCCTGACTTTACTACCACTATTTGTAAAGGTTTTGATTCTCTCTCCTAGGGAATGAACAGCTTCTAAAGACTCTGCTTTTTCCTCCTGTAACCTAATAAACCTCACTCACTATAATATTCAGCGTTGGAAATTACGATAGGTAGTGCCGAGGGAGTAGATCACCGATTTGCCTGAAGGTGGCATGATCCCGTTTTATACTGCCCTGCTCAGCAGTGGGAAGCGTGGTCTTTGCTGGTGTCAAACTGTTGAATAATTTGTCCATCTTGTTACCATTTTATTAATAAAATTGGTTTAAGACAGCTGAAGAAGTAGGAAGTGCAGTTTGTTTCTGGCTTTAACTTGGGTTACTTTAATCAAGAGTTCACGTCCATATTACAGCTTCTGTTTTCTATATGACTGAAATCACTGGACTTGCTTCAATTTCATGTATTGTATTTGGTCGCAGACCTTCAAGACATGAAGAAGCAGATGTTAGCCAAATTAATGATTCTTGCATGATTTTTAAATACATAGTACACTTTTTCCAAGTCAAGGTTCCCCAAAGCAGATCACGTAAGGGACTTCTTAGCTGTTTCAAATCATCATGCACATAATTATTTGTTCTGCTCATGTTCTTTATTTGTTGTCTTGTGTGTCGGTCGATTTGCAATTGCCATTGTTGGAAGAAAATCTGTTTGGGAGGTCTCAACCTCTCAACAGCAACAATGCCCAGTTATCCCCATACTAGCCTATACTTTTCGGTTAGCATCCCGCTGATTTTATAGAACATGGTGTGGTTTTTACCTAAACATGTTCCAGTGCTTCATACAGTTCTTGGATTTACAGGTGATTCAAAGCACCAAAATAAATTCTTTTCCTATGGCTTGCTTCAGCCACAAGTAATGCCAGCTAAATTTGTCGTGACATTTGGTAATGGCTGGGTTGATCTTCCCACTGACCCACGCTGCCTCTGACTCATGTCTGAAGTGATGGGTGTTAGATTCTGGCTCCTCGGTGTTGTACAGCTGCACACGGTGTCGTACAGCTGAGGGTCTGTCCTTGCCAGAGCTGCTCCTGACTGGAGGATGTGCCAAACACTCTGTAAACTCAGACAAAACATTTTGGCTTGTATAATGAAACCAAAATGTCAGTGACACTCTTTAGTTTCCCACTTACCAACTGATGGGATGGAATCTAAAACATTGACTGTTTATGTATGCAGGAGCTGCATCTTGAGCTAAATCTACTAAACAAATTACACTAAACCGATAGCGAAAGCCAGAATTTCATGTCTCATAAAACTATTTTTTTTCCCATGGTTTTGTTTGAGGAGATATTTTTTTCCTATAATGAATGTTCATTAAAAAATTTTAGCTCCAGGATTCATAGTGGGTGATTTACTGTAATTGTAAAGATTTCTCATGTAACATTAACAAATACAAGAGTATAATTGGGTACATGAGGAAGCATTAGCTGAGCAGCATGCTGAGCTAGGGCTGGTACACGTTGTATCAGCCAACTGGTCCTGAAATTGAGAACGCTCGTTATGCAGCCTGACCTGTTCTGGAGCAATTCTGCTGAGAGGTGCTTTGACTGAATTTTTAGTGCTGCTGAGAGGTGGCTGATTGGTGGCTATGAATAATAATAGTAACAATAATAACATACTTACCACTTTTCACTCGCAGAACTTGGGGCACTTTTAGGTTTCTCTGTTTTACAGATGGGAGAATTATGACCAATTTTCTGCAAAGTCATGAAAACATGGTTTGCAGCTCCTTCATCACCTCTGGTTGTCTGACTTGCATCCTTCAGCTGAGCGTGAGCCTATTGCTGCTCCAGGATGCTAATCCCCCAGTGCATTTAATAGTTCTGCTCTGGTTTACCTGCAGCCCCAAACATGGGAAGAGATCCCTTCTGTTCTCATCATCAGCGACTCGATTGACTCATCGTCTGCCCCACAAGTCTTTTTCAAGTTGAAGTCTGAGAGACTATGATTTGAGAAATTAAACTACTAGGCCGATTTAGACCTTTGTTAATTGTCGCAGTGCATCTGTCAAGAGCAAGTGTTGAAACTGTCTTCTGCCTCTCGCAGGGCACTGAACAGACTTGGGCAAGGGCTGCCTTTTCATTGTGCAAGGCTGTTTCCTTAGAGATGCACATTTTAATTGCTATTGTGCTTCATCTGGGTCTTCTTGACACGTCTCTGCTGTGCTAGGACTGCTCTGTACGGTGGAGGAGAGCTCGTGTTCCACTTGCCATGCCGTGGAAGAGAGCACAGACTGACCTGCCTGCGCTCGCGCACCCAAGGGGCACGGGATGGTGCCGTGCCGAAGGATTTTTCTTGGGCGTGAAAGCAATGTAGCATCACAGGTTATTAGCTGCAGCAAAAGGCTGTGCTGACATAGCTGTGCAATTTGTTTCTGGATCTAAAGTGAGACAGACAATAGTAATTTGTCTCTTTGCTCATGTATCCTGCTGCATCTTCAAAGGTGTTCGATTTTCTTTCTTAATTTTATTGGATTCTTTTTTTCCCAAGATGGTAAAATTATTTTAGGAGTTGTCATCCACTCGCAGAAGGGCAGATAAGTTAAAATTAAAATAAATAACTTTGCAGGAAGCAGTGTTATACCTTGAAATATGAGGGTTTTTTCTTCAGCACGTTTCAATACCTGGAAAATAGCTATACGCTTCTTTGTGTCCTCCTCAGCAGAATGGGAATGTCTCCAGGCCCCTTTCGGGGTTTTGCAGAAAAATGCCATAGGGGCTGCAAGGTACTTATACTGATAACAAAAGGTATTGTTTAAATACCTAACCGAGACTGTTAGCCCAGCACTGAGTCCTGCAGAAGCAGCATGCTTGGCGCTTCTGGAAAAAGAAGATGAAAAACCTATTGTTTCAGCGTATGTGACTAGCGTTAGACCTTTTTAAATGCTACAGGAAGGCTTTTCTTACCTTGGCTTATTCCTTAGATATTGCAGTGATGAATATTTATGGATAGGTTAGCTGCCTTCATGAGAAGGATCCCCATGGAAATTGCTACTGTAGTTCCCTCTGGATTGTTATATTCTTTCCCAAGTGATCCAAAGGGAATTGTTCACATGAAGATGTAATAAAATTGAGTGAGTGAAAATAGGAAAAAAAGGCATTTATTGAAGTGGAATGGAAAATAACAGGTCTGGAAAACTGAGCTGCCTCTGAAAGCGATTGAGTCAAATGCCTGCAGATGCAGGCACAATAGATTATGGAAATTAGTCGGAATAAATAGGCCTGGATGGCCTCAGCAGCACTGTTGTGTCAACGGGTCTCATTGAATATGCTCAGAAGCATGTAACTGTTTGTTTCTCTGCCACATACATTTTTCCACAAGATGAGGAATGAGCTTGAAAATGATGCCTGAATTATTTTGTGGTTTCCCCTAGACTCTTGGTGTCCTGTGGAAAGAGAGCATTGGTAAAGCAGATCACATCATGCTGCTGGTCTGCTTTAAATAGGTCCTTGATGGTGTCTTTTCTGTTTGTAATCTGTGTTTTACTGATGATTTGCCATTAGACTATGGTAAAAAGGCTTAAACACACACACACACACACACACACACACCCCCAATGGCAGAAATCTGTCACTTGTAGAGATGCTGTCAAGGGTTGGATGTCCAAAATTTGATTAAGGAAATGAAACCCTAGAATGGATCAAATCCTACACTGTTTTGGCCTTCATCACGTTTACCATCACTTTGTACTCACTTTGTATTCATATTTCATGGTTACGAATTTCCTGGTTAGAAATGTTCGATAATATTTTCAACTGTTTGCTTTGGCAGAAAAGTTAGGCTTGACACAGGAGAGAAAAAAGACTCTTCAGACTGAAAACAAACACTTTAAACTTCCTCCTCCAGTTCCTACATGTGCACTTTAGTTCAGTTACTTTTTGGATATGTTCTCCTCTGATGGCCCAGTTCTCTGGCTAAGCACTGCAACTTGTGATATATCACAGTGTCCTTCTCACTGAGCTGCTGTGGTGTAATGCTGTTGTATTTTGCCATAGTAAATCAAGAGAGATTTAATTTGGAAATTGAATTTAGACATGCCTTAGGGAATATAAGTCCGGAGATACTGCAGTGGTGCTTTTGCATGTGTGTGCAGATATATGTATCTCTCAACTTCTCAGTCTGATTCCTCCCTAGTGAAAATTCAACTTCCTCTGCCAAAAGTAGACTCTTTTTTGGGAATAGAAACCCAATATTGTGTTGAAAAACAGTGCTTCAACAATAATGCAAATGCATGCGACGGCGCAGAGCAGATGAAGAGGCAGGCCCCATCTCTCTTTCACAGGAACTCTGTTCTTCACTGCAATTTACTTGGCAGGAGGGATTTAATACTGGGAGACCATGGCTAAGGTATTTCTTTAGCTATTGTACAAGCCAATGTATTTTAGCCATGGGTAAATGCTTTTTTTTTTTTTTTTAATTATTTAAGTTTGCATTGTTTGTGGGAAGAAAAATACTAATAATATATGTGTGCAGGTTCAGTAGCAACAATCAGTAAATATGGAACTCTGCTCTTAATCTTAAAGACAAATGCATAACATCATCAAATAACTGAAAAGTGAAAGGTAGATAAATTAATATTAAAAATATGATGTAGGTCTTAGCAGCCAGTATATTTAACCCTTACCCAAAGAAGAATGGGCTGCTTAAATCAAGACCGATTCCCTTCTAATGAACATGTGCCAACAAAAGCGTAAATGATTGCAGTCAGTAATAGGTGTATTTTGGGGTAAATCAGATGTGATTTTTCTCTGTGTGACTTCAGTGTCTTGTATTCACGTGGCCTGTGAAAACCAGCATTATATCTGAGAGCTGCATCCAAAATTTGGGCTGGGGCTGGCCTTGCTTTACTACACTGCTGCATAATTTAGACTACGGTTGGAGGGGATGGCTCTTATGTAGCTTGTGCGTGTGCACAGCCGCGTTGATGGCATTACAGACTGGCTGTGCTCTTCATCCAGATCTGGTTTATTTGGAACATTTGAAATTACAGCTAGAACTTAATGATCAGTAGATCATTCATAATTCTTGAAATGCTGGCTTAGAAGAAAAATGGGTTCTGTTCTAAGGACATAGAGCCCACCGCCTTTGAAAATGCAGGAGTTTAGTAGGGTTAAAAAACAACTCAAAAAAAGCTGAATTACTCTTATTGGGTTGAAAAAACCAAAGGGCCAGCCCTCAGTGGTGTAAATCAGCCTGCCCACGGTCTTCAGCAAAGTGCTAGAGACTTGCATGGATTCTGGCCTTGTCCCCACAATATTTAAGCTTCATTTAAAGAGGCTCCAATGCTTAGGCTGCTGGCTTAGATGCCAATTAGCTAAGACAGCTGTATGAATAGATCTAGTTTTGTCAGTGTGAGCTGTAGAAAAAAGGAACTCTCTTGCTGTGGACACAGTATGATATGAACCTGTAGATCTGCATGCTCCTTTGGAATTGAGCTATATTTTTTTTTTTTGTCTTATTTGGTCTTTTTTGCTAGTTGATTTCCTTGGGTAATAGTAAAGTAACTGTTCAAGTAGGAAGAACAAGGTAGCTCCATGGTTCCTTTGAAAGCACTAGAGCAGGGGAGTGGTAAATCTGCTTAATGAGCATGCATTAACACTTAACACTCCTGTCGATAATTTCAATTAATGTCAGGCATGCAGCTGTGGATAAGAGGGCTGGGACAGAAATCAACGTTT
>VYZV01031910.1:202903-219253 GCA_013401275.1 Pandion haliaetus | reverse complement strand
AGCTCTAATCATCTAATAATCATAGTAAAAAATAATAATAATTCCAAAACATTGTTTGACCTGGCTTTTAATGTGCAGAGTCTGACTTTGCTGTGGTAATTTGTCCTCAGGTTTTATAATTTGAAGAACAAAGCAAAATGTTTTGACTTGGCATTAAGTAGGTGATGAGCATGTCAAGTGAGACTTGACTGATATATTCTTTTGCTCCTCCAGTGGAATTTAGATGACTTATTGTTCAGTTAAATTGCAGGCTAAAAACAAAATCCCTCCAAGAATTATTAATTTTTTTATCTTGTTGCTGTGGTCGACAAGGTTTTATGAACAACTATGAAGCTGCAACACACATTCTCACAGGTATCAAAGAGTAGTGAGTGGAGATTTACTCTGAAACTTTTTCTGCTTTGATTTAATCGTGAAAGTAAAAGCATTTTCAATAGGGATATGAATAATTTTTACTTTTTGGAATTGAACTAATTGTTCTGGTATTGGCATAGAAGTATAAATGATTTTACTACAAAACTGAGACTGAGGTAATAAGCCTTGCTGAGAAACAACGCGTTTTACTGTGAAGGTGGATGTTGCTGGTACAGCTCATTCGCCATCCTGTGTGGGAACAGAGCCAGGTCAGCACGTCAAGCTTTTGCTGAGGGAAGCCATATGTAGACAAGGTGCTTGCTATCATGAAAAAAAAAAAAAATCTAGTATATCTTTGCTTAGAGGAACAGTGAGGGTTCGGCTTCTCCAGAGGACTGCACTGCATCTATACTTGTAAGTGTTGCTAACATGGTATGATGACATATGTCACTGTAGCTGGTGAAAGATAGAGGAATCCAACAATTTTTTTTTTATTATTATTATTTCACCTCTATCCACAAGAAGCAGTTGAGAAGAAACGAAACATAGCAGAAGACCACAGTTTAAATTCCTTTTTGGGTAACAAAGCTTTTCAGTTCTTAAGTACAGGACTCTTCCTCCCCCAGGAATTAATCTCTTTTTTTTTTTTTCCTCCCCAGCTTCATGCTCTTCAGGTATAGGGACTAAACTAATTTTTTACAAATGTCTTAAGAGTTCCGTACATCAGATGATGTACATCAGGATGAAACCTTTTACCTCTGAGAGGACATGTAACCCCAAAAAGAAACCTAAAATCCCATAAACTGGGTTTTTTTCCCCTGTCAGCCTTAGTCTTCGGTGGTATCTGCATACCCTTGTTGACAAGGAACATGCAGTAAAGACAGCCCGTGCTGTTTTTTCCCCATTTGGCTAAACTGCCACACTTCTAGTTTAGCTAAGAGCTAAACCAGTGAAGAGTAGACCTCCCGGTATGTCTGTGTGCTCTAGAGGCAGGATTTTTTTCTTTCTTGCCTTTATTCTGCTGTTGTAAAACATCAGATGTTTGCTTTTTAGAAAAACTCTGCCGGTTTTTCTGGATGTATTAGGAGTTAGTAGGCTTTGTTTCCTCCCTCAGCCACTGTAGCGAGATGTTTCTACCAGGGAAGGATATCCCTCTGCCAGCATTTTTCTCTTGAAGGCCATACTTCCATTTCGGAAGGTGAACCCGAGAACCATTACGAACTGCAGTCAGTGCTCAGTTACCAACCACATCTGACGGAGGGAGTGTGAGATGATGTGGGAATCTCTTTTGCTTCTAGAGAGTACCCGTTTCCTTTTGCAGCTCATCTGGCCTGTATTATGCATCCCCAAGCCTTTGTAAACCTGGCCCTTATTCTGCTACAAGCCATGATAATTCCTGAAAATGTTACTGTAAATATAGTCTTAATCTGTGTTTTAATGAAATAGGTTTAACAATTAGTTTTGTTCTCTTAATTTTAAAGCAAGGAAGTTGCTGAGTGAACAACGCTTCGAAGGAGTTTTACATGTGTCATTTCTCATCATGATACTTGAAGGGTATAGTAATTAGTTGGAACAGCTTAATTATCTTGAAAACAGGGCAGCACAGCTATTGTGTGCCTCCACATTTCAGCCAAAGTGTGTGTGAGGTTGAGGAATCCTTACGGCGCTACTAGCTGGCCCTTCCTAGCCAAAATTTAAAACTGGGCATATCTTGGGTAGTGCTCCTTATAAATGCTCTGGAAGCTGTAATGAGACAGGATACGTTAAAATCAAATGTAAGTTGTACATTTGTCTTTGTCAGTCGGAGCTCTTGGAAGTAGCTTGATGGGAGGGTATAGACTTGCTGGCTCGGGGTTTGTCAGCTTAGGAATAATATAGGCCAATGTAGCTCTTGTGTACATTTAAAATCTCTCTTAGAACCAAATTGGAGAGCACAAGTTCATACAGAAGAGTTAGCATTGAGCTGCTGCTCTGGATGGAAGTCTGCCTCGGTGCGGTTGTAGCTGTGGAAATATTCTAGGTGTAAAACACAGTGCACATGACTGACACCCTTTCATACATTCCATGAAATAGGAGAGTATTCCAAAAGAGTATATATTTTTAAATTTTTATTCTAAAAAGATCCGTATATGTGTATGCACTTCTGAAAGAGCTTTTTGCACAGTTCTTTGGCTTGCCTGGAGATGGCAGTGTGGCAGTATAATTGTTACACTATGGCCTACTCTCAGGAACACATAGAAATTACATTAAATTAATAATAAAAAATAAAGCTCTGTTTGAGCCAGCTCTGCAAAAATATAGGGAATAAATACGTTGGAAACATACAGATAATGTAGCTGAAACTCAGCTGATTTAACTAAATGAGAAGCTTTGTGAATGGTAAATTAATTTTTTATTGCACCCGGACACCCAACATAGTTTTAATGTCGTGTAACATACATTTTAGTGAATGACTTACAATAAACATAAGCAATGGCCCCTTGCTGCCGCTCATTGGCTGTGTAACGCAGGCCAGCACCGACGGCTGCCGCAGCAATAAAGACGGTGAGTAACCTGGCTCTCAAGGTAGTCGTTGCCTTTTATGCTCGTGTGCCTGAGTCAGGCAACCGAGGTTTCTTGTTTATCAACTTAAGCCTGGAAGCTTAAATAAGTTTTTCAGAACATTTTGCTGCTTGTAGCTGAGAGAATTTTTTGAAAAGGGGAAATGAAAAGGTCTTGTGCTTAATTACAGTGCTAACTGTAAGAATAATGCCTGCTCTAGTAGAACATGTTTCACTTCAACTTGTTTCAAAGAGTTCTGCTATGAGTATCAGTGTTATCCTCCATGATTCAAAAATGGAGAGACTGACGTGCAAGGAGATGGACCTACTCACAGCTGGGTCAGCCTACAGGCTAGTGGCAAAGCTGGGGAGATAACCCAGGTCTACTGAATGCCAGTTTATTAGGCTACGCTCTCAGCAAAAGGAACTTGGACAAGATCTCCTACGTCTGTATCTGAGTAGACTCAAGTGCAGAAAATTGCCTTGGGTTCTTTGGGTCATTAAGAATACAAGGGAAATGGTAGATGATATAATTTGGGAATCTGCTTTTATATGAAGCTCTAGGGATATTAGAAATCTGATTGCAAATTTTTTTCATGGCAGACTGTCTACAAACTAAATGCAATGCATTTATTCACTACAGTGTTCTGGCTCAAAGTATTTCCTTAAATTCCTCTTTGAGGTCAAGACATCTGAGTTTGGTAAACTGTTCTCTTTGCTGTTCCAGATTGCATATATCTTCTACTGTGTTATTTCTGTTGCTCAAGCACTCACTGTTCTGTTCTAATACCTTTGCTGATGGGAGGTAAATACAGTATGAATTGTAACTTTGACATGTTACACTTTGTAGTGTGTTGAATAATGCATTTAACATGCTGTCATGATGTACCTGCACCTTGCCAAATGTTTGAAATCATGTCAGCTTGTTTTGTACTTTAAGATGTGGCTATCTGTTTATGAAGCATTTCTTGCTCCAAGAAATCTTGTTTTGCACAGTTGCCATCACTGCGGATATTCAGGGAAAGGACAAAGGAGGCATTCTAGAAAATAGGTTGAATGGCCCCACAAAATGAAAGAGGATGGCTTTTCTCTTTTGTTTGTGTTTTTCTTTTTTCCCTTTTTTTTTTTTTTTTTCTTTGTGTGTGTCATTCCTCTGGCATGTTATTTTCTTACCTTGGAAGCTGTTTGGAGAAGAAAGGAAGCTTAGCTCTGATCCTTACAAGCTCTGCATTGTATTTTTAGTTCTGTCACAGATGCTTTACGTTACCCTGGCATGCCACCCTGTCACACTTAGTTCCCCAACTCCTCAAATAGTGGCTTCAATACCTCAAACCACTTCCCTATCCAGGCTTTTCTAGACCTAGCTGCCGTTTGAAGACCTTACTGTCCCAGGCTGCTTGTGTGGAATATATGCAATCTCTGGCAGTATCTCGCTGATGTGATCTCAGATACAATATGAAAGAAGCAGCGTTTATTGCATAGAAATTCTTTAAAAAGGCTTGATGTCTCGTAAAACTTGGCTCCATAAAGTCAGGCTCAGAAGCACTTTTTACCTTTTCTTTCCCAAGTATAAACTGAGCATTTGTGACTAGCATTCATCCACAGGAAGGCAAAAAATCAGGTTCTTCCAGAGTGTGGCTATGTGGGGCTATAGGGGAAAAGGAAAACTGATATTTAGTTATCAAGTGTCTCATTTGGACACACTTATTTAATTTGAAAAGCAAATGAAGGAAGGACCTCAACCATCTGTCTAATGCTGTGTTTCTATTCCTGAGTCTTTTTCTGATTATAATATTCTGGCAGCGCTGTGGCATCCAAGGCTACGCTCCAGACGGAGCAAAGAATATAGAGAGTGTAGGAACAATTAAGCTGCTGTTGGGTTTGGGCTGTGTGTGTCATTGGAGGTGTTAGTGGAATTAACTGTAGTCAGTCACAGGAGAATAAAAGCTGGATAAACTGTTCTTAATCTTTTTACACTTGGATTAATTGCAGCAACTATAATCTCCCAGTTGACTTCCAAATGCTCAGTTCAGGATCTGATTCAACTCTCAGCTTGGAAAAGTGCTAAACTGTATGTCCAGTGCCTGGGGAAGGTGCAAATGTGGGTTCCTAGAGCTGTAGTCTGACCCCTTGTGCCATGCTCTGCTTGGTATTCCTTAGTCCAGACTACTAAGAAAGCAAGTGCAGGGTAAGAAAGGTGGTTGAAGATATGGCTTTCAGTTTAGATTAAATGGTAGAAATTAAAAAATCAGTATGGGTAAGGAGAAGACACAGAGGGAACGATTACTGTGGGATGCTATTTTTCACAATAGAATAAGCAGCAGGGTACTAGAAATTAGAAAGCAGTGGGTTTCAAAAATAAAATGGAAGTAACATTTAAGAAAACAATTGATTAAATGGTAGGACACTTGCAATTGGTGTTGCAGCAACTCGAAATATGGATTAATTCAAAAAAGGGTTAAGGGATGTCCTGAAGGACATATTCACCAGTGTTCCAAGTGCTGCTTCCAGCTCTGGAAAAATGCAACTCATTGTTAGGGGCTGCGTGACAAATCATCCTGTGCTTGTCTTTGAGTATGCTCTTTAAGCATCTACTACCAGATAAACTGGGTTAGGTGGACTGTTGGATTGACCTTCAGATGGACTTGCATTTTCACAGGGAGAAGTGGTTAACTACACTGTTTTTCTTGTCTTGTGGAGCTGGTGGCTCTGTGTGGAATGGAAGGGTTTTTCCCACATGGTCTATGAAGTCTGAAAAATCTTTTGAATCCTTGCACAGCATTTGATACAAGAGGGCTTCTAAAATGCAGGTCATTCCTGTTCTGTGTTGAGCTCTGGGTAGTGAATGTGGATGTATTTCCTCTTCAGAAAGTTCTATTTATGCTGCAATGATGCTGCAGGCCAATTTCTGTATCATTTCTGTGCATTTTTCTTTGTTGATGATGGTTTATTTGAGGACGTCTGTCTTTATATTGTCAGTGACTTAATGATGAGAATCAGAGCTTTAGGATTTGCAAGAGAAAGGAAGTGCTTGACAGGCACTGCTGAAACGGTTTAGCCAATCTCTAATTTTAACAATCGGGAAATAAAATAAACCAAGTGCAGAAATAGACATTTTTGAAGCAGAACATAATGCTCATCAGCATAGATAAACACATCAAGGACTGATGCGTTTAAAACTATGTCAAAGATTCATGTTCAGAAGCCATGTTAAAAACAACCGGAGAGGGCTCGTTCTGCACCTCTTATGTTCCAGAATGGATTAAAAGGAGCTTAATAGGAAAAGGAGTATTGCCTGGAGATAGGGGTCTGGAATGGCTTTTCACGGCTTGCTTCCCTGCTCTGCCAACTGCATACTCGGACCCTTTGGTTAAGGCTCCTGTGAATGAAGAAGACTTGCTAGTTGCAATAAATTTTGTTTCTAAACTCTGAAGGGGTGAGAGTATCAGGAAACAGGAGTGTCACCTCTGCCAAATCAGTGCTCCCAGACTCTGTGATAAGTAGTGTTGCATTGAACAAAGCCTTGTTTCTCTGGAGTGAACTACGGCTTTAGGAGAAATTCCTGGTGAGGATCACAAAGGTGAAAAGCCTATCTGTACCTCAGTTTTCCTGTCTGATTACAATGAATATTATGTTATTTGCAGATATACCACTTCATGGACTAACATGTACATAACGCCTTCCTTATGAGCCTCTCCAGGAGCTCCAGCAAAGACATGAAAGGTGTTTAATACCAATCCGTTCAAGTGCATTAACAAAACAGAGCGTAAGAGCATTGATTTCAATGACATGATTCCTTTTTTTCCACCCCGACAGCATAGCAAAAATTGCCAAGCTTGCTTGTGGAAGAAGTGTTACTGCCTACCACTGCAGTAATACTGCTTGAAACAGCAGCTGCTGCACTGCTGGGCTTTGTTTCTCTCCAGGGAATAGATACAAGCTGTGTGCTGGGGACTGTCATGAAAAGGTGTTGAATTCATATGAATACCTCCTGGAGTCCCAGCCTGGTCACCTATATTTTGTGGATTTCGAAGGAATTTTCCCTGGTACACATAGTCCTTTCCTACATTAACGAGAACCTAGCTGGTGTGGTGTCATCCAGACCTTTTTACACTTTCGCAAGCAGCATGAAGTTCAAATACATTGGGTCACTAAACAACATCTTGCCCTACATTAGGCTGTCCTTGTTTGCAGCCAGTAGCAAAGGCCTTTCTAGGGCTGCTCTCCCAGCTTAAAATATCCATGGGCCAAGTCATGACTTAACTATTCACGACCTTCTGCTAACTTTCCAGGATGGCTGCAGTGAACTCGAAAATTTCTAAGGCTGTGTTTCACAGCGGCTCTCCTGAATATAATTAGTTGGTTGCATAATTGCACAATTGTTCCTGTTGATTTCTGGAGTGTTTCCCTTCCTCCTTTTCTCCCTCTGTGGTTAATTAAACACACAAAATTATAGTTTAAAAAATTGTTTTTAAGGCAAAGCTTGTTAGGGATCAGAGGAACTGCGTGGGCTGCTGAACGCTGTTTGTCTGAGAGATTCATCCCTGATAAACATGGGCTTCAACCCCGTCTGAGGTCCACAGAAATTAAGCAGATGTTCTGACACTGTTGTGAACCGATATTAGTATGAATAGAGTTTACATGCTATGTCTTGTAGGAAGCAATGAAACAAACCTGCTCTTTGTGAACCTCAGTAGGAAATGATAGGAAATATGGGTGCTTTAGAAAATGAGATTACAGGTGGCATTAACACTGACCTACTCAAAAAGCAGTCTTTCTAGCTGTAAGTACTTCAGGAATATCTGTCATTAAGATATGGTTTTGGTAATGGTAAAGAGCCATAGCTGAGTACTTTAAGACAGCAATTTTCCCTTGGAAAAGACAAATCTACTGAAAGGCTTCACATGGTCATTTGCCAGTTTTTTAAATGGGATGTTTTGATAAGGCCAGAAAATGTAATTGAAACTTTTGTTATCTAAATTAATGGGGAAGATACCAGGTTGATTTGATGTGCCTGAAGTGAAGTGCTTCAGAGTTACTTGTTTTCCTTGTTTCCTGGAGAATATATTTGTTTGCTTTGTACTTGGTAAGAGAGGCTGTTTTAAAGTCTGGATGTTTGGCCATTTCCAGTGGAATGGAAACTTCTGGTTTCAAAACAACCAAACAACCAAAACCACTCTGCTTGGAGGAGGTGAGTTTGCTTGTTGTTTGCTTCTGTGCTCCACACTTGAACAGGAGAAGAAATAAAATGCTGTTACTGGTCATGATTCTTGTCACACAGAAAAGTCCCAAAGTTTTTCGAGGAAGAACAAGGGAAAACCTTGGCAGGATTTGTCTAGCTTTCAGAAACTGCTGGTAAGAATGTTTTGTGATGTGGTAAACTGAAAGACATGAGTCCATAGTAATATTTGTTAAAACTAAAATTTTGAGGACTGGAATTTCTCTCAATATAAAAAATAGCTTTGAGTGATAAAGTCCAGATACTTGTTAAGTCTCTCAATAGCTGTGGTAGGAAAAATTAGCCAAAAACTGAAATGTAATTATAATGAGCAGCAAAAATTTCTGCAAAAAGAAAACTGGCCTCTCGATTTCTGACTTAAAAGGAACTCAAAAGTGACTAAAGGCCATCTGCACCCCTGCAGATCTCCCAGATAAAGATGAAAGTCCTGATCTTTCACCACTTAAAGTTTGTCTGGCAACTTAAATATTGCATGCTTGAGTCCTTGTTGCCTGTATTCCAGATGCCACCCCAGTACAATCAGCCTGGAAGAGAGAATTTTACCTGGCAATGAGTTAGGTCAGCTGCATTGCTGCAAACAAGCATTTAAGTACTGTCAGTGTGAAGTGTTTGTACTCATTCAGTTACACACGTGGCTGAAATATACACCTGGATTTTGGTAATGCCAACACCAAAAAGAACTCTAATAGATATTTTCAAAAACTGCTGGTGACTTCTGGAGTCCTGACCATTGAATCCTGTGAAGAAATTTGTAGCTGGGTTCCTCAAATCACCAGTCATGCAGTTCTTTCACTTCCTAGAGAAATCCACCCTTATATGATGTCATATTTATGTTCCTTGCTAGGAAAGGTAGCTTCCAAAAAGCTTTCNGTTAAGTTGCTGAAGGTCAGTGTATAATGGCATGACATTGGATGTAACACCACTGCTAACCTAATAAGAGGAAAACAGATGCGGGAAGCTCCTGTGATTTCCTGCTTATTAAGATGGGATTTGTCCTGTGATTACAAGTCTTTTTTGCCTTCTGGAGATGTGGACATTTAGACAATGCTCTTAAAGATGCATTTGAGAATTATTAAAAGCTGGTTTGGCATAGCGTCTTCCCTATCTGCTGTTGGTACTAGTTTAGTAATGAGATAAATGTTATCCCCTTCAGAAGTAATTAGGACAACTATTTTATGTGTGTGTACATCTCAAGTATGAAAATACTACAGATTTCATAATCTTTGCCTTTTTTTTTTTGAAAGACAATTATCTGGGTTAAGCAAACACTTCCTGGCTCAGTGGCCAGACTTTCAAATGATGCCTGCCTGGTTTTATTTATTATTTACTACTTAACATCAGTTATGTGTTTCTATTTCCAGTGTCCTATTTTTCACACTTGATTGGATTTTTGTTTGAGTATTTCCCAGTGCCAAAACCCTACTTATACCTCTACAGTTAGGAGAGCTGATAGTTCTTGTGGTGTAAGTCTGCACAGACCAGTTTAATTAGTACTTGTTGGGTGGTTACAAACCCTAACACTCAATTACATGATGGGTGGGAGAATGGACTTGAAAGCTCTCTTATTTTTCCTGTAAGTTTGTTATGCAATCATACATTCCTTCCCTAAAGCTACAACAAGAGTATATTTATCCTTTCTTGGTGTCTAACAGCATTGCCAATTATCATGAATCTGTAAACAAGAAATGCCAAAGGTTCGTTAATTTTAAAACCAAAGTGAAAACATGGTCTGAGGTGATGCTCTAAGGCATGGCATAAGGGTGGCCAGGTGAGCGTGAAAGCACATCAGGGGTTATTAGCTGAATCCCCATAACTCCAGTCTGCCCAAATGAGCACACCGCAAGCAGATGTTTTACTGCCTTCGCTCAGCGTGGTGCAGCTGCCGTTCAAGCCTTGGAAATACCAGCTCCTTGGATTAACAAAGAAATCCAAGGTTGAAGGTAATGATGTCTGAAAATAAAATAGAAATGGCAGGCTGGTGAAAATTAGGCAGGGTTGATTAAAATGAACATGAGGATCTCTAGTAGTGTTTAAATACACCTGCCAGTGTGAGATCATTTGAAAGCTGTGTTTGTTGATCGTGTGCCCACTTGCATGTGTCCCATATCCTTCCCTGAGAATTTAAGTGGTGCAGTATGGATGGGGTGGACCAAGGAGGAAGGGGGGTGTTAAGTTACTCATAAGAATTACAGCCTAAATCCCCATTGTCTTTGTAGTTCCCTTGTGACCCTACTCCAGTGTCCATCAAATCGATGAAAAGACTGCTTTTAACTGAGTTAAGGTCGGAACCCAAAAGAACAGAGCTGTTCAAGGTTTGTCTGGATGCCCACGAGTCAAGAATTGAACGATGCTATTGTAGTCCCAGAGCTTGCCTTTGGCTGCAGCATCTCTGTGTTCATTGAAATGGCAGCACAAAGCGCTTCTTCAGGCTTTGACTCTTTCTATCGGAGACTGATGGGGCACAGATGGCAAATACCACAGTCCTTGCTTGTTCCAGTGTCTGCAGGGAAACCGTTCCTATGAAAAAGGGCTACGGGGTCAGACACATGCACTTCTGTAAGATTGAATCCTCAGCTGGAATTGCATCTACTGCACTCCATTGGTTTTACTTTTGCTTAACAGACCATAAACAATTTGTTTACATAGACAGCTTTTCATCTTCCACAGTGAATCATAAGTGAGTTCTCTAGGGATCAATCCCTGGTCTGGTTGTTGCGTTTCATTTATATACCAGGCTTGGATGATTTAGATCATCAGTGTTTCCATCTGAATTCAAAGGCAGCTGGTTTATGTCCTTTTCCTTGCACAAAGGATCCTACTAAAAATCTACATTATGGATCTGGCAGATTAAGGTTTGCTTTGAAATACTTTGCTATAAACTAGAAAAGAGATGTTATGACCCATTTGCCACAGAGAAGAGAACCCCGGTCCATCAATGCTAAAAATACAGGTCCCTCTCTCCAAGTCATCGTATTTTAATGGTCCTCTGGCGATAATGATGAGCTCTTACCCTGTGTGTGCTATTGACTAAAGGGAGGGAGAAAGTGCATTACAGAGGGCCAGTGTCTTGCAGACAGAGCCAGAAAAAAGATCTGAAGGGACAAAAATGGGCTGAGGCGATGCCCTAAAGGTGACCAGGTGGGCATGAGAGTATATCCAAGAGTTCTTGGCTACCACCTGGACTTTTTGTAACAGAGTCTGAACTTCTGTGCTATAGTGCCAGCCTATATAGAGTGTATATATATAGTATATGTATAGTGCTACAGTTGTAAGCCTCCTGAGAAGGGCAGTCTGGGGCTTAGGAGTATCTGGAACCAGAGAGAACTGGAGAGATCCCCTCTTTTACCTGCAAAAGTGTCATGACTCATTTTCAGTCGCCTGCATAGTAACTTACAGAGCAAGCATGGCATATGATTCTCATGAGTCTCAGGTCAAAATTGCTGGCTGTGTTTTGAAAAGTCTGAATTTTGTCTTAATTTTTAGTTTTTTTTTTTAAAATGTACTTTTTACAATTTGACATATCTGATTCAATGCACTTGTGTTTGTGTAGTTCTGCCTCCAATGGTTGAAGGTCTCCAAAATGACTGCCAGCTGTCCATGTTTCACATATCATTAGTTATTTAAAAACTAACCTCTCCTTCTTCTGGAGCCCTAATAATGTATGAATATTGATTTAAAACATTTCCCTTGAAATGTCAGTGTTGGGGGTGATTTTCCTTGCTCAGTTGCAGAGAGGTAACAAAGATTAATAGACCATGGTGTTAGTATTAACCTTAGAGGAAAGCAGATGCTGCAGCTACTTAGTTGTGAAAAATACTGGGTAAAGTAGTGTGATTATTCTTTGCAACTGCACCAAATGTACTTAATTCAAATTAAGTCTTAGAAGATACTGCTTTTTCCTGTCAAGCTGTTTATTTAAAAAATTGCTTTGGAGCACATAATTCATTCCCTTCTCACCTTGCATTTGGTGATTGCTTATAATAAGAGTCCACTTTGAGAAGCAGTTGGCTTTTTCCTTCATTACATATACATAGACCCAAAGAATTTTTTATACTCCAGTAAACATAATTTGTATTTCATGACATGTTATGAGTTCCTCGTTGTATGAATGTCTCAAAATGAATTTATAAATAATTTTTATGGTTCAGTGAGAAAAGCCATTAAGGTGTTTAAAATGTTTGGAAGTGCAGGAGTTGAAAGAGTAGTTTGATATATATGGTGCAATGGGAGTTGGGAGCTGTAAAGGAATGCTGTGCAAAGAAACCCAGAGGGCTTCAACTACAAATTATTAAAATTACTAGTTGTAGAAATAGTATAGAAGAGAATTTAAAGATGAAAGAACATGACCAATATCTAGTAATAATAGCACAGTGTTCGTTTACTTATTGTAATCTACTTAGATCAAGGTAAATGTTAAATGCATTTTTAAATGTTTAAATAAATATGTACAGGTCTTCAAATAATCTAGCTGACAGTGCATTACCAACAAATCTTCCCCCCCTCACCCCTGCAACTGTTTAGTCTAAGAAATGCCGCTTGTGATCCTGTAAAAATCTGGTGTTGGAACTCCAGGCTGGCCTGGCAACTCTTAAATACACTGGACAACAGAACATCTAAGAAAACCACTGTGTTATGTGAATCCTGGAATCTCAGAGATTAATTTCTGTTCACGCATGTCCTTTTTCTCCTCTAACATGAAAACCATAGTGCTAAATTCATGGGTTGTATGTGTAAGTTGAGTGAAGTATGAGTCTGTGTTGAACTGCATCAACTTTCTGCAATGAATTGCTCAATCACCTTCCTTTGGAAGAAGAACAATTAATATCAGATCTAAATCGCTTACATGTCCCAGGGTCAGGTTTCTTAACTCTTTTTTTTTTTGTATGGCACTTCTAATTAACTTAGAATAAGCATTTGCACATAGAAATATCAATGCAAACATGTGCAAGCTTTTTTATATATGCATCCAGCTGCCACGCTCTTCCGAAAGGGATTTTGTTTCATTCTGGTTGCTCTTGCCAGTTTTAACTGGGGAATGTGCCAGCATTAGCCAACAGTCAGAAGAGGGACCAGGGCTCCAGCACATACACAAATGCCCAGGTTCAAAATGATCCCTACCCCCTGAATCCCATGATAATAGATTATATTTCTATGTACTATTTATTTAATTGTCTAAAGTAAATTACTCAATCTCTTAACATTATTTTAGCCACCAGCTAAATGATTACACTACTGATTAACGGCCCCAGAGTATCATGTAGTTTTAATGCAACTAGTTTTGATGAAGTATGAGTGTTGAGGCTGGCAGGAGAGGTGCTGTTGTCAAGCATAGTTATCTTTATTCTCAACAAAGGCCTTTTTCAGCATGTCGATTTATATAATGTTTTCATATCGTGTCCAGGTTTGCTTCATGGTCTTGGAAGACAAATACTAACCTTCTGCATTTAAAAAAAGTTAATAAAGCATAAAACCTAGTTATTTATTATTTCAAATGCTGGTTGTGGAGGAAGCCTGTGACTGGTAGAAAAAAAAGTATGCATTTCTAGGCTACTGCTAATAAACAGATAGAAGAACTTTAATCCTCTTGAGGATTAAAATGTTGTAATTGACAAGGAATTTTCTTTATGTAACTGCATAAGTCAAACAATTAATTTAAACAAACAAACACCCCCCCCCCCCCCCCTTCCCCAAACCCAACAACCTAAAACCAAAAGCATTTTCTGGAGAATGCTTCCCTGCTAGAAAATGATGATGTCCATCAATTTTGTCAGCGCTTTATTGTAAAGCAGAGGATCAAGGTGGCTAATAGTGCTGGTCTAGTCTCTTGACCCCCCTCTTTTTGAATCTTGGGTTTAGAGATGACTTGAGTGTGCGGACCGTTAGAAGACCAAGTTAGCTCATGGTCTCCCATTGAAGCTGTCAGTGAGTGTCTGGGAAGGCTTTTCCTTTAAGGAGACACTTCACTAAATAATACATCTTACATAGCATGTAGGGATTGCCATGGCAACAGTTCATTTTGAATTAAAAAACAATTAGATATTAAAACCCCACATAATCCATCACCATGTAAATTACTGCCAAGAGGCAGGTAGTGACTTAAACACCTTCATTTCCAGGGGTTAAAAAAAATAATTCAATTCGTGTTTTAATCTTGAATTGTTTCTCTCCAGTTTTCTTCTGAAATTACATCACTTGAAGAAGAGGATGGAGTAATGTCTTCAGGAAATGTCTCCTGCCCAGGGAAGAGATATGTGGCAGGAGCAGAAGTCCTGGAATGGACATTTGTTTGCCACTAATCCATCATTATCAACTGGACCATGGCTGGATGGATTCAAACCAAGCGACTGCATATGGATGAGCCTAAATTCTTTGGTTCCCTGCTGAAATCAGTAACTTGACTTCATGAAAATCCAGGTCTTTGCCCTTTTCAATTTCAGGGAACACTTCAGTTCTAGCTTCATGTGAATTTTGGGAAAGGTGGACCAAGTCAGGGTTTTTTCTGGTAGAAAATGGTGCAGCTGCTGGACAGGAAGGTGTTTCTGTATCATTACGCAGTATCCTTTTAAATCCTGGTGCAGCTGTGATTTTTACCTGCAGCCTTTAGGTGCAAGAACTGGACATATTTCTTAGAGGCATCAAGGAATGAGAGTCAGTTAAAACAACTGGTGTCACGTTTTTCTTATGAGAATTGGTGCATTTAGACATTCCTGAAAATATTTCAGGTTTTACTTTCAAATTATGTTTGTGTTGAAGTATCTGCAGGAGGTTTTAAAACAAGATAAGGTCCCAGTGCAGAACAGGAAACTTCTGTATGACTCTTGCACTGCACCAACAGAGAGAGCTGGGATCTCAATGAAACTGGAGGCAGGGGAGAAGAAAAGACCTGCAGAAACCACCGATCTGGAATTTCGCTGCCCTTACAATTCCCCTACCGCACGGTAAGAGGTGTCAGACTAGTCAAACATGCAGGTTCACTTTCACTTGAGCTACATGAATAAATTATACGCTAAGGAAATGCCATCTAAGGCTCTTGACAGCCTCTTATCACCTTCGGTTTAGCAAAGGCCTGTTTGCATTTGCAATTACTGCATCAGTCTCTTGTAGCCTGAGCTGCTACTTCAGTATACAAAATGTTTCCTCGAAGAAGTGGTTGGTGTGGTCTAGAGGAATAAGATTTTACTTGATTCAGTGATGCTTCTCCTTAATTTTAAGCATAGGAGTGAGCCTAACAACTTCTGAGACTTAAAGCACGTGCTTATTGCTTTATATTTAAACGCCTTGTTAAATAGAAAAGGGTTAAAACACTTGCCAATGTGTTTTGATAATTTGAGAGCTATTAAAATAGTTTTCCAAAGAATGAATCTACAGCTTCATCTTCAGTACTACTTTCACAGGATGGGCAAAGCCTGTGTCCCACCCTGCTCTGCTTGCAGTGTTAGAGCTGAGGGAAGGGCAAGTGCCCCATCTCCTACCTTCAAACAGCCCCTTGCATACTTATGCTGCTCGGCTGTCACGCACTGTTGTCGTGATGCTGCCTGCAAACTCCAGGAGGGTGTAATTTGCATGGTTTTGTTTGAACTGTGGACCTTAAAGTGTGCTGAATAGCCTGCTGTGCCATGGAGGACAGCAACTTTGGAGACCTGTAGTAAGCATGACAAAGGGTAACCTCTGAGTAATGTCATTCCCGTGCGGAGCATCCTTAAAATGCAAAAGAAAGAGGAAAGGGCTTGTCACGGGCCAGATATCTGTTTTACCAGACCCATGTGCCTTGCTGAATGAAAGATCACCTACTAAAAAGATGTGGCTGGCTCCAATGGGTCACCAAGCAGTATGCCTAAAGCCTTAAAATCCTGCAAAAGGTGCCTTGCTAGGGTTCTTCTATTGTGCCACATAGTGGGCTGAATACAGTGAGTAAATGACTACCTTTGGGAATGGAAATAATTGCTTTTGGGTTTGTGAGCTGCAAACACAAATGATTTCCTGCACCCCTGTTGTCAGAAGAAACCGTTCTCTTATTTCCAGTCGAGAGACCCTTTGTGCGGCTGGTGCTGTCTGCCGTGATTAGGAAGAGTATATTGCACTAAAAAAAACCCTTAAAGTCTTATTTAGGTAGAAATGTCCAATTTCCTTTTGACTGAATTGATGTCCTGTAATGATAGTGGCTTTACTTTAATTAAACAAATAAAAAGACAACCGCCTCCTACCCCCCCCCCCAAC
>VYZV01031910.1:110482-202891 GCA_013401275.1 Pandion haliaetus | reverse complement strand
CCCCCAAACGTATTGCTAGTGACTAACCTTTAGTAGGAAATTATCACTTTGTCTTTCAAAAACTTTCATTGGGTAGCTTCTAAAATATTTTATTTTCATTAATGAGAACACTCTGGTGGTTTTTTTTGTAGGAAGATAGCTGGTTTTGCAAATTCCTTGCAGAGATCAAAAACTTCTACCTCATTTTCTAGGACGTTAGTCTGCGAGCAAGGCTTGAAAATGAGAGGGTTTTCTCGATTGCTGGAATTCCACAGTAAATGTCAGTATGGATAGAATTAGAATTTTTATATATCACCACTCCTCTCTTCTGCTGTAGGTAGGCAGCAAAATACATGTGCTGGCTAATGGTAAAATGTCATTGCTCTGTTGTAAGCGCTTGTTGGGTATAATCCAGATGTGGGGTGATATTTTGTCTGCTAGAGGTCAGTTTAGAAAAGAGCATGGAGAAAGGAAGGGGAAGGAAAAGAGCATTGTGTGAGCTGGAAGTGATGTCAAAAGTTTTGTCTGCACTGGAAAACTACTGCTTAACCCATATTGGCGTAATTGAACAGCACCTTTCCTCTTCAGATTTAGATAAATTGGTACATAAATGCTTTTTGCACAGGTAGCGTATCCCTGTGGGAGCAGGAGCTGCTACCTTGGTAGAAAGCATCTTCATGACTTGCAGTGCAAGTTCATCGAAGCTTGGTTTTTACAGAGAAAGGTTAATAAAGGTTAATGTAGCTGTGCAGAACCATTGAAATGACAATAATGGCCCAAACTCAGAATAACAGCAGAACCACTTCTGGTATTTGTTAGAAGGCAGCACAGAGGCAATTTATGTACAGCAAATTCCCTCTGCTGCCACGGCGGGAGGCACTCATCACCTCTCACTTTCATATCCTTGAGAGAGTATCCCTTCTGCTTAGGAGCAGTTGGGTTGCAGTGGCATCTCTCTCCTCGCCTTGTTTCAAGGTCAGAGGAGTTGTAACTAAGCTGAAGCTGGTGGTGCTGACATGCTTGCATTAAACATGAGGGGGTGTGCTGCTGCCTGTGAGCTATGTAAAGCAGATGATAATACACTCCCGCCTCTTCCTCAAAACTCCTATCGATCAGAATAACGAAAGGTCGTCCACTAAATCTGTCATTCCTTCAAACAAGAGCATCTTTTCCCAGGACAAATTGGTTAAATGTGTAACTTCTATTTTGACTGGTGATCCTGTGTTGGCGTGTTTGGGTTTGGGTTTTTGTTTCAGTGAGCAGAAATATGGAAGTGGCATTGTTGATAAAGGTTCCTACATCTCTTCTTTGCCTCCTGTCGTAGTTACGGTTTCAGCCCAGTCGGTAACAAAGCACCACGAAGCCGCTCGCTCACCCCCCACCCCCTCGCCTGCCACGTTGGGATGAGGAGAAAATCCAAAGGCAGGCTTGTGGGTCGAGACAAGGACTGGGAGGGATCACTCCCCACTTATGGTCACGGGCAAAAGACAGGCTCAACTTGGGGAAGAAACAAAATCCATTTCATTTACTACAAATCAAATAAAAAAAACACACAAGGCTATTAGGAAGGGAAACCAAACATCAGAACACTTTCCCCCCCCTCCCCCCNCTCGTCCCCTGCTCCACCGTGGGGTCCCTCCCACGGGAGACAGTCCTTCACCAACTTCTCCAACGTGGGTCCTTTCCGTGGGCTTCAGTTCTTCCCGAACTTCCCTGGCGCGGGTCCTTTCCGCGGGCTGCTCTCCAGTCTCACACTGCTTCAGCACGGTTTTTACCATGGAGTTATGGCCACCTTCGGGAGCTTCTGCTCCACCATGGACCTCTCTGGGCTGAAGGGGGACAGCCTGCCGTCTCCCCACGGGCTGCAGGGCCATCAGCCTCCTCAGGCGCCCCTCCTCCCCCTCCTTCTTCACTGACCTCGGTATCTGCAGAGGGGTTCCACTCATGTTCCAATCCCCCACCCACTGCAGGTTCCCCTTCTTCAATCTGTTCTCCCAGAGGTGCTGCCACCATCACTGATGGCCTCGGCCTGTGCCAGAGGCGGGTCCGAATTGGTGCCGGGGGAGCTTCCAGCAGCTTCTCACAGGAGCCACCTCTGCAGCCCCCTCCCCCGATACCAAAGAAAACCGCACCACACAAACCCATAACACCTCCTCTCCTCCGCCCAGAGTCTGGTAGCAGTGCTTGCCAGATTAGGTTTCCATCTTAACTATTCCTGACATTTTCTCCAGGATGCTATGATCTGCTTCAGGGATTTGTAGTTTAACATGCTAGCCATTTTTATTGCATGGAAAAGTGAACCATATAAATTGATACGGGCTATTTTTGTTGTGCACTGTCTAATTTTGGATGATTGCATCAAAGGATGCACTTGAAGGATGTCAGCAAGCATGGTACGCTGAAGGTCTATTATTCTTAATTGGGATAGCCTGATAAGGAAAAATTTTTATTCCAAGTATTGATTTTAAAAGATACTCTTGTTGAAATGGAGAAACTCAAGTTATGTCAGGACGTAATCTGAAAGAGTACTACAAGCTTTTTTACCCTCAAGTCAGCCTTTTCTGTTCCAAAGTGTAGATATAAATCTATAAATAATAATATGAGATTATGTTCCTAGCTAATACAGTATTTTTTTTTTTAGGGCAGTTCCTGCACAAATGATGCTTAGGATTGTATTCTGTATTCTTAAAGAATATCTTAAGAATAATGGTATGTCCAGTTTAAGGAAATTCTGGCATCCAGGAAGTAATTGAGTCAGTATTAAATAGTCAAGTCTGTTGATTGGATGTTCTGTAGTAGTTTTTCAGAAACATTAAAATGATGCTATTAAATATGGATGTTCTCCTATATGTTAAGTTAATAAGTAAATGAACTAAGTTGTTAAGTTTCAAAAGTCTAACATGTTTGGAACGTCATGAAGCAAAATGTTCTGTTTTCATTTAAAAAATAAAACAAAGCAATGAACAATGGAATGATTAAAACCAGGCTCGTAGTTCAGCTTGTGTCACGCTACCCCACACTTCAGTTCCGAGTTGCTGGGACTATCTGTATTGCTTGTCTGTACATTAAATAACGTTGGTTGGCCTGGTGATTGCTGCTGGACCGAATGTGTACTGTGTTCTGCTTATTTCCTTCAGTGGAGATCCTTAGTGTGGGTCTTTTCTTTCTACCTTCCCAGGAGCCTTGTTTCTGAGACTCATTTTCATTATTTCAGAAAAAAAATGAAAATAAATCCAGACTTTAAAAATGGATTACTCAACCTCTTCACAGGATTTTTTTTTCATGAGCTGCTACCATTAATTAATGACTATAGAAGCAATCTAATTGGGGAATAGAAATAATATCACTTGCTTGATATAGTGAAGCAACAAAGTACACATGTTGAAGAACAGATATAGAAGTTTTATAGCTTACTTAAAAGAGGGGGGAACCTAAAGCCTTCAGGAATATTACAATTGCCTCATACAAAGAATGTGCAATTAAATAAGCAATTAGTTATGGATTATTCACTCAGCTTGACTGTTGGATATTTGAGTAGCACGTTAACCTTGAAATGACTGCTTTTATAGCCCTTATTGTTCACCAATAAATTAGATCGGCATAAAAAAAAATAAATAAAAAAGACCCTTCCTGGGCTTGATCTTGCAAAGAAATTTCGCTTTCACTTATTGTATCACAACTGGGAGACTGAGGCATCACAGTGGTAGGAGTTGGGTGCACATAAGGAAGATCTTCCCTGCTTAAAATACTTTTAAATAACCAGGAGGAGGGGGGAAGAGGCAGAGCGCTTTTCTTTAAAAAGGGCAAAGCTTTGCAAAGAACTTAAAGGTCAATTGTTTTTTAACCAGTCAGTCTCTATAAAAGCAGAAAACCTTCCTCTGGATCTCACCGAGTCCATCACGAAAATGCGAGTGTCTCTTCCCTCTCTCAAACTCAGCCGATTATTAAGGTTATTCCAAACTGGGCAGGAATCAGCCTCTTGCAATGACAGGCAGCCTCAGGTCGTGCTTCCAGGACCATGTAGTAGAAAGGATTCTGGTACAGACAGTCTCACCTACCTATTTCAGCAGGGGAGGAGAGAGAAAATATGGCATGAGACTGTTTGATAGGATCAGTCAGCAAAGTGCGCTCCTTTGGACACACACAGCAGGACTTGTCTGCACAGCAAAGGATTGAGATGTGCGCCGAATACGTTCAACTTGTTTGGATGTTCAGCGGCACGCTACCCTGGTTATAGGTGTGCTCCCAAACTGGCACCATAGGCCTGTGTAAATTGGCAGTAACTGGAAGGTATTTTGTAAAATGAGCACAATTAGATCAGAATTGCACTATCTTTTTTTCTGAACAGCGTACGCATGTACTCCCCTGCTTTGTGTTGTCCACCAGCAAAAGTGATGTTCAGCTTCAGTGTGTTGGCACCTCATTTTTCTTCCAGTCTTGTCTAACCAGGTAACGTGGTTTTTTGTTTCTTGTTCTCAGCTACCTTTCACTGACTGATGCCTCTCTGCTTGGTCTCCTTTTCTCGTTTCAAGTTAAATAAATAGGAAAAGGAGGTAGTTCCGAGATGTTGGTTGCTGTCACAAACACACGTGTCTATGCCCTGTTGCCGAAATCCATTATTGCATTACCCTGGTACAGACCAGTATGTTTCTGTCTGACTGCACAAGCTAAACAATCTAAGGTGATTGCTATTAAATGCCTCCTTACATTTCTCAATGCAATCTATCACCAAATAAATTCCAGATGCAGTCAGACGAAATCTAAAGCGAGCACATCCAAAGGCAATGAACTGTGCAAAACAACTGATACAACACAGAGCTAAAAACCCCAGAACCTTCCTTGTGAGACCGGCTCACGCTGCGATGTCTGAGGGGAAACTGATGGAAACAGTAGTGTTTGGCACTGTCTGCCATTTGCCGTGGCACTGACACCCTGTCCCCCTCAGCAGCTGACAGAACTTTTGATTGTGCTCGTTCTTCTCTTCGTCCCAGGTGTGATGCCAATGGTAGCAGTCCTGTGTCTTCTGCATTATTCATTGGCAGAAAGAGGGAACAAGACAGACGAGAACGCCCCTTCTTTTGAAGACTCATCATTGTTTGAAGTGTGGATGGAATTATATTCTTCATTATTGTATTTGTACCACATCAAAATGAGAAGAGAGAAGCAGCTAACTAAACCTTAGAAGAAAGGTGATTTTTTTTTTTTTCTGGTTTCACCTTCAGATTCTTTTCCAGCCTAAGGAGACAGAGCAGTGTATTGTACCAAGCAGTAGAGACACAATAACACGGTCACTTAGCAGAAGGAAAAGCTGAAGAAAACCCCACCCTTCTTATGACAAAAAGAGTTGGTTTTAGCTTTCAATTTTAATGCTTATAGGAACAAGTAATGTCACATCAGACACCGCCTTCTTTTCAGGGATCTGATGTGGGGCAAATACCTTTCTTGGCAATACTAAAACCCAGGGCAAGCTCATTGGCAGTTGCATATTGGCAAAGTGTTGTTTCTCCTAGGGATTAGTGAATTAGCTTCTTCAGAGATCTATCCATAGGGACTATGTGGTTCTCAGATTGAAATATACAGTATGCTTTATGTTTAGGAACATTTAGGTGTATAGGACACATTAGGACTTCTCCTGCTACCTTTTTTTTTTTTTTTCCTAAGGTCATCATAAAGAAGGAGCAGGCCTATGGTTGAATTTAGCAGTTTCCATGCTTTAACGAAGAGAAGCAGGGCTAGGCAGACAGATTCCCCGTGCACACCATCAACCGATCACACTAGAAATGTAGAATGAAGTTTTCATTGCTTAAAGGGGGAAAGCTGGTATTTGAATTCAAAATAAATCAGAAATACTAATGTATTCAAGAAACGAGTTTAATGATGTATTTAAAAACTATTAAATTAATCTTTCTCATTAGTGGCACAGCCTAATCGTTCCTTGCAAGCAGGGGGAAGAAAGTAAAGCAATATGGTAAAAGATCAAATAGTGATTCAAAATTAATTAATCCAGCATTATATAAATCAGGTAGCTTCAATAAAAATACTAGTTCAGTATTCAGTTCTTATGGGCAAAATTAAAAATAAAAAATGCCTTAATTAGTGCCTTTTCATTCAATCCAGCTGACCTATTTATTTTTAATTGAGCTACAGGGTGCTAAACATTCTGTGAAAGTGATAATTGCAGTAGTAAACTTTTTAACATTTCCCTCTGGACTTAATACCTTGTTTTCTGGCGAATATCTCAGAATAGTGGAGAAAATTGGTACCTTGCTGTGCTGGGAGTTGCTGTTCTGCTTCTTTGGTTGCTGACCTGCTTCATGTTATGTAAATAACTCCTGGCTCTTGTTACCACGTTTTTGCTTTGAATAAGCCAACATTTACTTTGCATGACATGGTATGTGAACTAGTTAAAAGAACTGTTTGAACGGACAGTAGCGTAATAGATGGTGTTGGTAACTTTAATAATTTGTAAAATTAAAAACATGGTATGCTTGACAATTCTTTTAATGTACTATTAATTTTATATTATATTTATACCAATATACCTCTTTGCACTGAAGTTTTCTTGCAATCCTAACAGTAGAAGTGTTGTCCTGAAACAGTTTCATCCTTAATAGATAAATGAGAGAGGAAAACCAGGTCAGAGACAGAGTGAAGAAGGGACCAAGAACTTCTCACGAACCTCATCACAACGTGATGAACATGAATAATGTTATCGTGGCCAATGACATGAACTGGAGCTGAACGACTGGTATTGCTGATAAACTGATATTTCCCATTGATGTTTTACTAACCTTTTTTTCTGGAGATTCAGATTTTACTGACTTTCCCAAACACTAATCCCCAAAAATGATTTTCAGCATTGCAGCCTGAAGACTAGCTCCCTCAAAATAGGCTCTTCTCAAGCTTTCACATGAAGAATTAAAGCTAATCTGAATGCCCAGTGCTGAGGCCTCAAGTATTAGCATCATTTTGGCAGCTCTTAGGTGAGGTTGTGAAAGCAGCTTTGTTACAGACTGTCTGAGAAAATATTAAAAGCCCAGATAAGATTTATGCAGTCCCCACGGTGGTTTTTAATGAAGATAAGTTAGGCGTCTAAGCCTCACGTCGGTTCTGATTCTGGGGAAGGTAAGAACATCCTAAGCCTGCCTGACTCCTCCAGTGCTTAAGTAAGTGTTTAGCTGCTAGCATGCAAGAAGTCGGTTTGTATTATTCACTCAATTTAAAGGCTCAGCATCTTATAGAATTGAACCCATAGATCTAGTTCATTCTGCTGGATCATAAATGTGATTCCATCTGGCTGACAACGTTTGTAGGCTCCCCGAAATGCCTGTACATTCATACACAGGGCAAACCACTTCTGCAGGAAGAATAAAAGCAGCAAACAAACATGAATTGGATTTTGGCTTCTGTCTGGTTATTTTCTGCCTCCCTTTCTGACCACCTGATGCAGTGAGAAGAAATATTATGAAAGGGCAACGTCTGAAAATCTTCAGCCTCATGCTAGACTTTTACATTTGTATCTTGAACACCTAAATATCCATTCCCAGTCCCAAATATTTGAAAATCACAAACCAGGATCTCTCAAAATAATGTCTTCTGCTTCATCAGTGTTAAAGGCATGCTAGCATATTTTCATGTTTTGGCTGCTTTCTTAAAATAACTTTTAAATGAACAAAACTTACATTCTCATACATTCCAATGGCAATGGCTTGAGGATCACTTTCAAATGATATAAATCACTAAAGTTGCCAATACCAAAGAGGAGGGGTGACTTTCCTGAGAGAAACCCAATTGTCCCTGTCACATATTAAGGTAGATGTATGCACACACATTTTGTAACCCAAGTGTCCAAAATGAGACCTGAACTTACATATTACCAATTTTTGGTAAAAGCAATGGGAACATATAGTGAATCTAAATCCCCTGGAGACTTACGATGGAGCTGCTGTTGTCCTGAAATTTTTGTGCACCATCACTGGGTAGGAGATGGTGTGCTGATGGCAGTCACCGGTCTCTGAAAAATAATGTGGTCCCATGCAGAAGGTGACAACTGTTGAATTGTCTCACATGTATGTGCAGAACAAGCCCTGCTCTCCTCCTGATCGTCCTTCTCCCCTCTCAGACTGTCCCACAAAGCTGCTGGTTGCCTGTAAAGTAAACCCAGACTGTCAAGCTCTGAAGTCACCACTCCTTGCCAGTTTTACTGTGGTTATTCTTCATGTAAAGCATCGTTAAGGAGTTTTTCAAACAGCTGTAGTGGAGAGAATGTTTCTGTAGGTGAAGGAGCTACGGACCACTAGAGCACTGCAAGAAAACGGAGAGCAGCAGTCTTTAGTTCAGAAATGATATTCAGTGAAAGGGTTAGGTGCATCTAGAACAGCAGTGTACCACTTGGGGATGGAAACGAATACAAACAAGGAACAGCTTGAATAGAAGGAGTTGCAGATCTCAATTCTGAGATCTCAGCGAACCCTGCATACAAGAAGATGAACAAATGCTGAAGAAGGTTAAAGCTCAGCACTTTTTGGCTTTGGCTTGTGCAGAGCATCCAGTTCAGGTTTGCGTGGCATTCCTGGAATTGTCCGTGAGCACCTAAAAGGAACATTGGGAAAATTCAAAATGAAGATTAGCTGCCATCAGAAGCCAGCACCTATGTTTCAGCCTGACTTGAGAGAAGGCTGTTTAATTCTCAGACTTGCCATGCCAAGTGAATTTGCAATAAAGAACTTCATTGTTTATTGATTTTAGAGATGGATGTGGACATAAATACTGCTCTAATTGTTTTAAATTTCCAGAATTGCATTTGAGTTTCAAAAGGAGCCCAAGACCTCTGAAAGCCTTGTACTCAAAACCATGAACCTGAATATGACTCCAAACTTCATAGCAAGGACCAGTCGCAGTTCAAATGGTCAGACTTTGCTCTTAAAACTTCTCTAGTGCTTATAATGCTTTATAAGCCAAGGATTAAGTTATCTCACACTAGATAAAAGCATACCGAGGAACTGAGATGGAGCCAGCTCACACATTGTGCACCTTGTGATCCTACAGACCTTATCTGGGGTAGCACCTTTGAAGTGGATGGAGTTAATCCAGGCCTTCATCATTGTAACACAGATCAGCATGTGGTCTGCATGTTCTTCGTGTAATAGAGGATCTAAGGTTCTTCTCCTGGCACCAGCTTCTTCTTGAATAAAGTCCTTATAATTTGCTTTACAAAGGTAATATAAATGAATTTAGATATGGAGTAAATTTTCAAATGCTCCCAAGCTTTGAGCATCCACTCAGTAATCCACTGTAGGATTTTGGCTGGACTTCTTATAGTCTGACTGAAAAGCCCTGTTGAACCTAATTTAATTTTTTTTCACCATTTAAAAATGGAAAAGAAGAGATAATTGCATCTTCCTTAAAGAAATCTACATGATGAATTAAGTCTGCATGTTTGGAATGAAATCTGCAGGTTTGGCATGATTTCTGTGAAGCCCTGAAACTCTCTCACTAATTCTTTCTTATGGTATAGATGTCCCCTACCAAATGAAAGTATTTTCAGCATTGAGGTATTTTCCTTCCCAATGCCCCTGGGAAGTAAGGGTTGAACAAACCAAATAGGTCACACAGATTTGTACTTTGGCTTTTCCAAAAGTGTCTTAAGTCCATGGGAAGTCGATGCTGTACCCAAGTGCTTCTGAAAATCTCTACTCACATGACTTGCTCGGTGACACTTTAGGGCTTTGTGGGAGAGTTGAGAAGGGGGGGTCCTGATTCCTTAGGGCCCCCACCCTTAAGTACAGGGCCAAGCTTCCAGTCCTATGAGACTCTGCCATAAGGCTATTCATCTTGCAAGACTGCTTTAAAAAACATGGGAAGACTTTTTCTTTCTGCAGACATGTTTCCAGTTTAAATAAAAGGAATAAATCATCCAAGAATGAAATGCTGTTAGTTCCTTGTGAAAGCTTAAGAAAGTATCTCCTGTCTCTGTTATTTCTCCTGTGTAATTTCTGTATTTCTGGAGTTTCTGTAAATTTCTTTAATTTTTCTCTGGTGAGGGATTTCTTTCAAAGCTTCAGTCTTAGCAGTGTGTTATTTATGATGCTTTAAAGGCATTTTCTTGTGGACAACTTGTTCTTAAATGATAATGCAAATAAATTGAAATCTCTGGTTGCAAGGGCTCCGTACTGGAAGGTTGTTATAACAGCTCATAAAGACCTAATTTCCAAAGCTCTCGTGAATGTGTAAATAAACAGGGGGGGCAGTTCAGCCAACAGTTCTGAGAAGTTTGCCCTCTATCCAGAGCATGCAATTATTAACTAGAGAAAGATTATTTGACCCTGGGACTCAGCGTGTGGGTTCAGGAGGACACCCGTCCTTCTTTGGCTTGGCTCTGCAAGACAGACCACCACTCTCACTCTGAGCCTGATTACAGGCTGCTGCCACGCTCCTGATCCAGGGAATTCTGAGAAATGGCTTTTGAAGGGTTCAGATATGGTTTCAGTGTGTTAATAAAGAGCTAATCACCTGTTTAGGATTAGTGATTAAAGAAAGTGTATTAAACTAAATAAAGTCCTTTTATTCTAGAGTAGCTGTATCTGTATGGTTATTAAGGAATATCTATTTCTCTTTAAATTCATGCCTGACTGTAACATTGAATTAACTTTCAAGTGTAGATAAGCCCCTAGATTAAGGTGTTTTCTGTCTGGAAGAGGTAGAGGGAAGAGAATGAGGTCTTTAGATAGGGATGAGGAACTGGCACTAATATAGGCTTCCCATAACGTTAAACAGGAGCGAGACTGGAGCCTGGCCAGAGGAATGGGAATACTGGGACGTGTCAGCATCTAGAAAATCCCCATTACAATATCATAGGTACAACAGCTTCCACAATGGTTTGAAACCAGTTTTGCTTCTCATGCCACTCTGAAGCTTCAAGTAGCTGCAGATTTACAGCAGCATGGTACATTACTATATGTTATTATATCAGATAGAGAGCTGTACCAATATACAGTCTGTCAGGTCTGGGTGCAGTTAAGGATTAATGAGTGGCCAGGCAATCTGCCATTCTGATGAATATCAAAACTGCGTGTACACAGCTAAAGTGCACCCCAAAGGCTGGCAGAAAATGGCTGGTGTCTCCCATAACCCATTACTGGATTTTCTCACACCACTCCAAAAGAAGAAATGAATTGCATTTCATTTCTAGCAATCACACATCATTTCACACCCAACAATGTGCCAGATCTTTAATACCATAATTACAGGGTACGCAAAATATCAATCACTGTCTAACTTGATTTGATTACACACCTACTGCTTTAAGTGATAGGGCCCAGCCATGGGTGCCCACCTGGAGGCAGTGAAGTAAAAGTCAAGCTTAATTTGATTGCTGTTCAAAATGACAGTAAATCACAGTAGATATTGGGATTTAGTGTTTTCAGCACTAGAATTTAACATAAACCAGAGCCTAGACAGGAATTCAGCGGGCATTCGGCTGCGGACATGAGTGTAGGCACAGCAGGAACAGGCAGACTGTAAGTTCTAGGAACAGCTGCAGAGGGCAATCTGACTCAGATGATCCCATGAAATCAGTTGATCCCCACTGGTTTTATACAAAGGCGTCTGCATGGTGGTAGTTTGCTGCTTGGGAGGCACCAGGAGTTGAAGGTCCGTGCAACTCGGTGGTACAGCTAGTCTTTGGCATGTATCTGCTATGATAACAAATGGATGGGAGGAAGTCCTGCCTGATTATCCTTTATTCCAATTAGGCTTTCTTTTTTTTCCTCCCTCCCCCCCAGCCATTACAACATCTCAGAGCAGTTCTTGTGTTGGCAGCAAAGATGCTGAAGCTCGCGTTTAGCACAGGCAAATATTTCTGGGCATCAGCAGCTTCTGCGGAGCCTGCAGCAAAGGGTGAGATGGGACTACATGGGAGAGAGCGCAAGCATGAAAGTGGAGATGATCTCAGAGTATAAAGGCTGATGGATTTAGCTTGGGGTCCTAGCTAATGAGGCAGTGGCAGGAAAAGGATGTTATATTTGCTAGCATAATTTGCTAGTCCTGCTAGTCCTAGAGCATAGAAAGCTTTTCTACACTGGCTTCAGGTCTTTGATATCTCCCTGTGAAAGGTCCCAAGAATAAAAGGCAAAAGGCCTGTTGTAAATATGTCTCTTTGCTGTGATGAAAGTAAAGCTCTCTGAGGAAAAAATACTGTTTTGGTGCCCCTGTAAGCATTTTGTTTTGGTCCTGGGGAGTAAACAAATAGGCAAGTTGCAAAGTCTGAAACTGTCAGTGAGAAAAAAAATGCATCTCTGAGTGGGCCATAATCATCTCGGAGGTAACTGTGTTAAAAGCTTGTGTCAGGATAAGCCTGCCCATTATTCTTGCCTTTCTTTGCTTTAATATTTACAGGTCAACAGGTGCCACTTAAGACAGGACTCTCCCGTGTTCCTGTTTGCTTTTTTGCCTGTTAACAGTATAGCCCAGCCAGCCAGAAACTGCTGGGTAAACAGACAGAAAAGCAGAGCCACTTGTGAGGGTGTAAATTGAACAGTTTACTTGATTTCCATTTGTGCAGGAAACTGCTTCAAGTACAGCTCATGTCAAATAATAAGACAGTTTCTTTGGTTAATTCTGCTGCTTTTGGGCTGCTGCTGGCTCTGGCTGTTTTGTTCTGAGCTGACCTGGAGTCAAACACGCTGTAGCAATATTTGCAAGTGCATGTTTTAATTTTACCTGCAGTTTAACTTTTATGAGGCAGTTATGTGTTAGTTAAAGGGCGTTTTGTAATGGCTAAAAAGATCAGGTGAATTTTAAAATATTGGACATTTAAAACCTTATTGCTATTTTAATTAAACTGAATTTAAATATCAAATGACATCTTTGTTAATACATTAAAGATGTTTAGTGCTATTAATTGATATGTAACTGGGTAGCAGTGGATTTATTATGTGGCTTAAAATACTGACTGGTGTGTTAAAGCTATTTCTGCTTTGCAGTTCTACTAAATGCCAACTATAATTTGCTATACAGACTGCTGGAGACCTGACTATTGATTAAGTTACCTACCAGTGTGGGCTCAATATGTGTCAGTGAACATTTTTATAAAATAGGTATGAAATATCTTGTTTGGGAGTATCAGCAATGTGAAGGCTCTGAGCTGAAGTCTGGGAGACAAGTAAGATAGGAAGGGGTATGGTGTTTGACTGATATATGAAATAATAAGGTTACTGATGAGGCTTAAAAAATAACCCTGCAAGAAGAAAGGGTTGTTATTAACCTAGTTTGGGTTGGGTGATTTTTTTTTTTTTTTTTTTTTTTTTTTTTCAAATTCTGACCACCATACAGCCTCACAAGCAGTTGTGTCTGCCTGGCTGAAAAAGCTGGGCCAGGAGGCAAGAGGGTTAGTGGAAGTGATCAGGGTTAGATGGTGATCTCAGCTGCGGCCCCTTCTGTAAAATTAAGGGAATTAACCTTCTGTTATCTTTGGGTTTGCCTGTCTTGCTTACTTAAATACAAGCTTTTCAAGGAAAGTTATATAAAACCCTTGACAGAGCCTTATGGCAGTTCAATGTTATGTGAAGAACAACGATTCTCAAGCTCTTTCCTATTTCGTATGCTGTCTTACAAGCTGGAGCTTCTATTTTTATATTTCCTTCCAGCAAATGATTTGCTTCTCAGGCCTCTGCAATGGAAATTCACTTAGGCTGCTCTAAGCAGCATGTTTATAGTGACAAAAATCTAGTTAGACTGTGAAAAAATGTGTGAATGTTTTCAGAAAGTGTGCTTGCTTACTTGTATCCCATTAACATACAGATGCTATAACAGGGACAAGGGCTCATTCTGCTAATATGTATTCAGAGGCATATCAAGGCGCAGACTGCGCCCCAAAGACCTTACAGCCAAGGTAATGAGTGGTAAAGGGGAAGATTTATTTAGTCTTTTTATTTTTTCAGGTGGGGGGCAAATAAAATGGTTTGTTAGAATCACATAGGGAATCTGGGAAAGGTTAAGGAAACAACTTTTTTCTTTTTTAAAAGCTTTTCTTAAAACAGTGAAATCACCTTCTTTCCATCTCTTGCAATCTTGTTTTATTTTGCTCTTATTCAGCTTTGTATTGACTCTGGAGGCAAGGACACCATTTGGATGGGGAACAACATGATGTTAACAACCGCCCTCTCAGGAGAACAGCACCTTGCAGCCACCTTCCCTTTGTAGCACTGTATATATGTTGGGTTGTTAGACCTCTTGCAACTAACCTTTGTAGAAATGAGCTAAGATGCCTTGCTGTGGACAATGAGCCCTCATGGAGCCACAGGCTTAAAATGTTTTGCTTTGGATGAAAGTTGTCACTGCTGTAGTTCTGCTGGAGTTGGAGGAGAAGCTGAGTAACCTTGGGTTCTCATTGAGTTTTTGGGGAGGATTTTGGGCAGAGTTGTAACCCTGCACAGCAGAAACGTTACCTCTGCCCGCCTCTATACTTGTTTAGGCCTTATGCAATTTATGGACCATATCGTTGTTCTCCTTTCACGATGCCACAGCTATCAGAAAGGAATGTGAGGAGTTGTTAAAGGTTCGCTAAGTCATCAAACCATTACCCTAGCATGGGGCACCTTTGCTGATGTAATGATATTCATGAAAGAGCCAAAGGACAAAGGAAGGGAATCTAATAAATACCTGAACTTCAGAAGGCATAATATCGCTGCAGGTCATTTTTCTAAATTATTTAAGAACAGTGTTTGCTATGCACTTCTACAATTTCTCAGGTGAGGATTTATTACCTTTTAATTCACTTAAATATTTAAAAATTATTTGATTTGGGAGGAGAAAGCAGACAGGAAGGTAAGAAAAATGGCTTTGCTCCCTTTATGGAAAATTTAAGTGATGCTACTGGTATTCACTTTCAGCTAGAGGACTTGAGTAAGATGTATGCAGATAATTTATTGTGAGTGTTTTTTACACTGCTTTGGCATAACAAAGCCTCCTGTGTGAAAATATTCCATAGTGTAATAGGAATTAGAATAATACTTATGCATTTTGCCTCACAGTAAAAATATTCTGAAGTTTAGTGTATATTAATAGTCCTGTGAGATGCATTGACAAAAACAAGCTTTAAGTACACTATGTGCATAGAAGTGTATTTTTTAAATAACAAAACCCCACCTCAGATAAAAATTGTAGATGTAGGTGTGGCCTGAACCAGAAAATTTCACTTGTGTATCTTTATGAAGGGAAATAAATCGTATGACTCTTAAATTCTGTATTTAAAAATATAAATTATTTTTTCTGGGTTTTATTTATAACTTCACATCCCTTCAACATCCTTAGTTTCAAGAGGCAGCGCTAGGATGTATCTAAAATGTGAGGACCCATTTTGCACCGAATTCTGAACAACTTCCAAGATGCAATGGGTTGTCTGATGATAACGTAGAATGAAGTCAGTCTTAAAGTAGATGTTCTCAAACATGTAAGGGATTTAGGAGCCAGCTCCCACTGAGTTTCATGACTGCCACATTGCAGACAAACTTCCATAGTCTTAAAAAATTTTTTTTTTAATTAACAGAAATTTTGAACTTGGAGTGGATTAATTAAACCGCATTGTTAATTCTCATCCAGATTCAGAGTAGCCTTAGGTCAATTTATTGTATTCCATTTATGAAGGATATTCAACTGCACTGAACAAACAGTCTTCATGGGGATTTAATACAGTTTAATAAATCCATTTTAGGACTTGATGCAGATTAGTTTTATTGTGTTCTTTCGTAAAGATAAAGATTTTTGAGAGGGGGGAGGACTTTTTATAAAACTAGTTTCGAGCTAAAAAAAATTACTTTTCTTTTTTTGTGTTAAAGAGGTAGTTTACAACCCTAGGAAACAATATATTATGCAAAATTTAGCCAGTTAATCTGTCCATTATTTGTCAAGCAGTATGGTAAGGCTGAAATATATTCTGCAGAGGATAACTTACTCAACAGAGCTTAATCCTCCCCATCTATCACCAAATGACTTTATACTTGCATAAATTTTTCCATTATTTGACCAGCTTTTACAGTGCTGGAAATGTAATGCTTGGGCCGTTAAGCCTCTTTTCCTCTATGCTGCTAGAAACTAGCTTTGCTGCTTATAATATTTTGTGCCAAGTGACGTTTTGCCCAATGATTTGATTCAAAGCACCATCAGTCCACCTCATTGATTTGTTGCAAATATTTTTTGGGGGGGTGGCTTCAATAGCATTTGCTCACATTGAAAGTAACTTTGCAGAACTCGAGAGTTTGGTTAGAAGCAGGAATTAGGGAAGATGCTTTCCAGATGAAGTTCAGGGGAATGCGAATTAATCCACGGTTAATAAATTACAACAATAGTAGCAGCATATTTGTAACTGAAATGAGAAGAAAGAGGAAATGTCACCCTGCTTTTGTTCCCCAATCCGCTCAGTTGGAAGCTCTTTGCCAGCCGTGGACTAATTTGCATTTCTTCTCCATCCAGGAAATCTGCTGCATGGAACTAATAGATGCTTTCTGAGCTGAGGGTAAGTAGGGAGAGGAGGTAGCTGTTCCTCATTTGACGGTGTCATTCTGTGACTCTGCCCAATGCCCATGGTGTGATTCACTGAAAGGATAAAAGGACACTTACAAATTTAGAGACACACATTCTTGGTTTTTCCTCTCCACTTCTCTCTTTCATTAAGCTTAGATAATAGCTCAGGTGAGAGATGTCTCCTTCCCTAGAGTATTCAGGGGTAAAAATGATCCTATCTATCTGGAGAGGTCTACTTTGAAATATTTAGTCTGTTAAGCTATTTCCAGCTACTGGTAATACAGATCTTTGCTCTCTGAACCAAGCAAGTTTGAGAGCAAGCTAGTAAAGCTTCCTTACAAGACGGTTGCTGCCATCCCTTATTGCATCTTCTTTTGATAAAGCCGCTGTGCAGGGCAAGCAGGCTTCAGATAAAGACAGTTTCTCATTCACCTGGGAGTTACTCATCTCAGTTTAATGGAGTCACATCAGACTACAAGGGGAATTGGGCCCACTCAGTTCTTCCCTTAATAATTTCATTTCAAGCTTTCCCATTGACTTCACTGGGAGTTCAGACTTTTTGGTATTGCACTTGGGTTTGAATTGTTTTGAGGTTAATAACATGAACCCTCAGGATAAAGGGCCTCGGCTTGAATGTAAGTTTCCCTGTTGAGGATAGGTGGCCACTGCCTTATCTTCTATCTTGATGGGTAAATTTTCAAAGGCACTGTGTACGATCAGACATCTTTTTCCCAGAGCTGATCACATCTGGCTAGTCTATGTGTCTGCCCCTTGCAGAGCAGCAAGATTTTCAGCAAGCAGTTTCTTTGCATTTATTTCTGAAAACCACAGTCGTGTGCCATGCAAAATCCTTCCTCTATAGGGAGGAGCATTCTCTAGCATGAAAGTATTGGCATGTGAATCAGTCTGGAATGTTTTACGTGCAGTTTCGTCGCTGATTGTCGGCATGTGCGTAATGATGGGACTCTTGAGTGGTGATTTGATGAGGGTGGCGGTTGCCTGTACCTGCGATGGCAGCAGAAGCTCCATTTCCCCCTCTCGCTGCTGCAGGGTGCAGCTCACAGAAGTACTCTGTTCTGGCCGAAATGCAACAGGTTTAAAAACTACGTTAGGATTTAAAACAGAAGCTTGACACTTTGGTGCTGAGGATAATTTTCTTGCAATTCTTCAAGGAAGGGGGCATTACTGGTGGTGTCTTCACAGAAGACAAAAGTGATGGGAGGGTCTATGAAGGTTGAAATAACTTCTCAGTTTACTGATGCCTTGGGAACTGGAGTGAAGTCAGCTTAGGTGCTGCTTCTGTTGTGTTTAAATTAAAGGGCTTTTAATTCAGTGTCTAACAAGCAATGCTGACATGCATTTACTAGTAAGCAGTGACAATTTCAAAGCTGTGGTTCAGGATCCCAATTAATGGATGAATTTATGCTGCTGAATCCCTCCTCCAGGAGACCATTACAGACACAGTGTTTTGTTTCCAGAAAGCAAAGAGCATCACAGAGCTTTTTTTTTTTCCCAGAAAAGGGTGTTTGTCTGACTAAGCTGAAATGATTCAGAACTCTGAATGAATGCTATGGATTTTGCAGGGGCACACAATATCCTTTGCCCTTGTGGAGAAAGCTTCCACGAATTATATACCTGCTGCTTCTATTTTTTAAATTGCTAGGATTAAAGGCTAAGAGTCATTCCTTTGGTTTCTTATCTGGATGTTTTCTTTTTGAGTTCACTTCTAATCGGTGTCTGTTCCACCCAGCCCTTCTGCAAATGCCTAGGACAAATCACATGGCTGATTTTCTAATGGCAGCTCTGATATTATTGAAAGGCAGCTTGTCAAGGAAGCATAAATGGAAAAACAAAGGTAACAGGCAGTAGGAGCAAAGTACCCATTAGTACACATGGTGGTAGAGAGGGCCATTTGGTGTTGACTTGATAAATGCCATCACTACAAGGGCATGATAAAATACCTAAAAAAATGGGATGTGTAAGACCCTGCCTAATCTCCAGTTTCATATAATTGTACTATGACAAATGGAGGCATTAGACCTGATAAGGTTTTAATAAAAATGCAAATACAGAAATCCTGCACTAGAAATGCACAGGTGCTGAGTATGAACTAGAAGTAAGTTCTTAAAAGTAAAATAATCTACTTGTTCTGGCCGTGGTGATGATTAATATGAATACACTTTTTCGTGGGGCTTTTAATTCTAAAAATTGTGGAAATACGGTCATGGGGGAATTGCATTTGTACTTTGAAGGCTGCTACAGTACAGAGAGGGACCAAGTGAAATGAAGGCTCCCTTATAGAGGTTGCTGTGCACACACGTTTCTAGCCTGGAAAAATTTACAGTCCAAGTATTTAATATGTAGTAAAGCATGGGAGAGAAAACAGTAGGTACAGGGAAATGAAAGGACTTTCTGAAGGAACAGCAGAGCAGTGACTGAACTGAGGTTTCTTGGCTCATATCCTAGTGTCTTGTCTTGTAGTCAACCATTTCCAATGGCTTGTAAATCCCAGCATTTCAGTAGCGATTCAAGAGGTATCGCAGTCTACCTTGGGCTTGACTGTAGGATAGAAGTCAAATGTCGACCAATTGCTCACAGGGGAAATAAAAACTCTCCTTTCCTCAGATGCTACTCAAATCCTCATAAAGTAAAACTGTGGCAGTCCACACAGGACTAAATCCCTGATTCCTGTTAGCAGCAGAGGGAACAAACCTGAAGTTCTTCAGAGGTACCATGAACAAATAGTGCTGGAAGGTGCCAAAAGCTGAGGATATAGTTGCTTTGTCCTCAATCAGGAAAGCAAACATGAGTTAAAGGCTGGACAAGGATTGTGTGGTCTGTTACTTTGCATATGATGGAAGTGACATCCCTTCAGAACTAAGCAGAGTTTTAAACTATCTGTGCCAGAAAACCTGTTAGAAAAGAAGCCTATGAAAATGAAGTTTGACTGATTTGGAATTGGGTGGGATGAGATCCATTGGTGCGGGGAACTCGGGAATGAGACAATCCCTTTGCACTAAAAGAAAACAAATGTGCAGTTGGGCTGTCCAAATGCCTGTCGCTGTGGAGCTGGGTTACCCAGCTGATCAAGGTTTCAATTAGTACCTTGTTCAATTAGTAAACTGTCCCAGATGCTCAACTACCCCAGCCATCCTTTCACTGCTCCTCAGAGTGTGACAATTTTCTGTGTTGTCACAGAAATTCGTCTCTTCATGGTACCCCTGGAAGTATGTCCTTGTTTTTAGGAATGATGGTATATGTAGGTGGTATGTATTAGATGATGGTATATGTATAGACGTATACACACACATGCACACACAACCCCCTCCTCCTTCTGATGCTTTTTGTCTGGCCCCGATGCTGAACTGTAACAGTGACAGCTCATTAGTGTGCTTTGCTTTACTATTGATTTTTTATTTTTTCCTTTTTTTTACTGTTGTCAGAGTGGCTGAGAGTTTTGACTGCATGGAATAAGTTCTGTATTCCTAGTGGCCAGGTCAGCTGTGATGTTCCTGAGGCTGTTTGGTCTGAATGATATCCCTTGTTTACAAGTTACAGAGGATAAGTGAATCTATGTATAGAAGAATTTAATAAGAGAGAGCAGAAGTCGTTCTGCAAAGCTGTCCGTGGATTAGTGCTTGTGTGACCCAGATGAGAATTTGGCAGGCAGAGAAGCCATTTATTTTGATCAGATGAAGACAACATTTCTGCAGTGGTATGAATTTCTGTGCAGGTAATTAATAGATGATCCCTGTCCTGAATAACTTAGGCCTGCTATTGATGAGGGTGCAGCATCCCATTCGCAAGGGTCACAATGCAAGAGCCAAGCCCTCTATTAATAGGAAGAAGAAATACCTACTGCTATTGTTTATATCTATTTGCCAAGTGTTATGAAACAGAGCTGGGGAAGAGCCTGCTAAGCTGATCTGAAGTTGCAAATGATCAAGGTGAGTGGTGTAATCAAGGGTCTGGAAGACAGTATGTGTATTAAACGAAAATAAAAAGCTTAGGAAGCCAAAGCAACTACATCAATAAATCATTAAACACTTAAGACTATTTTGTAGGTGCAAAACCCCATTGTGGAATTCCCCATGGAGATAATTTTATTATTGTGTTTTGTGTGATTAAAATGAATCCTTTTGCTTCACAATACATCCCCGAATAGTGCAGTTCAAAAGGCTGATAATTAGCATAGACCATATGGAGGAAGGGAAGGCTCCTCTTAGTAAAAGGCTGAAGCCAATTTTAAAATAGTAGGAATTTCACCTGAAGTAGAGAGATGCTGAAGAAATGGAGTAAATTTGATGATGCAAGCCTTTCCTTAACTGGGAGTGATCTATGTGACATCTTATTGCTCAAGATGAATTTCTAATGGAGTATGCAGTACTCAAAAACATCTTTAAAAGCACGAGTCTTGATGCAAGTACAAATAAAAAGAGTTGGGACAGGCTAATGTACTGAATGAAACTTGCTTTGTAATAGCCCCAGGATTATGTATTTGCATGTTCTGTTTAGTTATTGAAAAAGATACAATTTGTTAAGTTTTTATCTGCCTTTGATTATTAAATGTCTTCCATCTCCTCTTTCACCTTCCCCTGCTTAAAGTTATTCTGATATTATCAACTCCAAGCATTACAAAATAAAGCAGTTAAGTCATGTAACTGTTTAGTCAAGTAACATTTTAAAAAATTCTTTTGCCTTTTGATGTTTGAAGCTTTAGAGTCCATAATGGCTAATCTCTTACACACAAGAGAAGCAAACATCTCACTTTTAAATAACCTTCAGATTTTCATTGTCTCTTAAAATTACTTTATGAGCTGGGGTGTTAAAGGAAAAAAGAATAATCGCATATTAAGAAAGTTGTTATAAAAATAAATTCCTTAGCTATTTTGTATCCAGGATACAGCTTCTAATGTACCTAAAACCAACTGTCCTGACCAAAAGCCCAACCTCAATGTTATGTGGAACTCCTTCAAGCACTCATGACTGTGCTGCATCCTTCACGTTATGTACAGGGCCTTACTCCAAACTCCAGAGAAAAGAGTGAATATAACTTTTTAAAAGGTGGTTGTTTTTGCATGCCCAATTTGAGATTATTGAAAGAGACCATCTTTTCTGAAAGCAGGTGTATGGCTTGTGCTTTAGGAAAATCAGGCTCTCTTGCAGCATCACAAGGTAGGCATCCAAAGCCATTAAACCTTTTTTAAAAACCCATCTGACTTTTATTATATGATAACAATCAATCTTTATTGACTTAGGGCTTGAAAAGAAAACTACTGCTAATATTCACAACGCATTTTTGAGAAAGCGAAAGAGCAGGGAGACAGGCCATTTTTGCAAGTAAAGGAGTTGGAGCTATCAGACTTTAATATCTGCAATCTTGCTTTGAGACTATTTTAATAAATTTTGGAAATGAATCTTATATTATTAAGAGGTGAAAAGGGGAAGGAAAGGAGGAGGAAAATGGCAGTGCCACATGAATCAGGAATGACTGTGTCCTGTAATTGCTCATGTAAAATGAAAAAGTTATAATTCTATGTAAATGTGTGTGCATGTGCACACACAACCACGATTGCCACCTATCTGTGTGTCCTTTGAAAATCAACATATTTCTTTTCTACTTATGTGCCTATGATCTTAGAAGGCCTCCAGCTACACTGCAGCTTCCTACGAAAGGCTCTTTGGCTGCCCTGATACGATCCTTCTACAAAGGATCTACTCTGCTCTTCAGAGGGACTGCAGAAAGCCACAGCAAGTCGAGGCACATTATTAGAGGGAATAACGTGATTGTCTGTAACAGTTGGATCAGTCCATTTAATTTGCAAGATCTAATTAAAGCACGAAGGACAGGATGGAGCCCACAATACAATTTTGTTTATGTTTCTACCACTGTGATTTTCCATCAGCAAGAGAAATGAGCTTTCTGGGTCTCAGTCTTCTATGAATTTTTGCAATTTTCCTACCGAGACTTTGCGTTTTCTTAATAAATACATATTCAGTATCCAGCATCTCTGGGATCTAGAAATTCAATTCAGTTCTGAGGTGGGGGGGTAGAAACCTCAGGTTTCAGCCTGGACACTTCCATAGCTTGATCGTATCCCAATCACATCAGGAAAAATGAATGCATTATTTAATTTTCCCCACTGTTTTCATTTACAGCTGATAAGTTGATGGATACTTTTGTGTTTTTCTTATTTTGGCCTGAAAATATGGACTGTTAACTGTGGGGTTTGGTTTTGTTTTTCGTACACCAACAACCAAGATTTTACTCCTGATGTTGACAGAAGAGATTGAGTTATTTTCCTTCTGAATGGATTTTGTTGACAGGATGGATTTAGGCTGTTGACAAAACACATTCTGTTAGCATGGTGGCCTAAAGCTTTGATGAAATATGTTTTATTGGCAGGATGGATTGAGATTGTGGTGACAAAATGCAAACAGCCTAATCCATTGCGTTGATAAAACACATTTATCTAACTATCAAATTCATCCAGTTGACAAACCCATTTTTGTTTGAAACTGAAAAGCATCTTTTTGAGAGGAAGAAATAAATTCCCACAGAGCCGCAGGAAGCAGCTCGGCTTGCTGAGAAGCTGTGCTAGAGCTTCTCTCGCGTGCTGCAGAAAATAGAGATGTAGACCTCTACACCAACAGTATTAGAAATGGCAGTGAAGAGAACTGCAAGTGGAAGTATATCCTATTTCCTCAGCATGACACAGCCCTGCACTGAGTCTACACACTTCATGGATGCTTTGCAAGTTCTCTACATCTTATAGCATCCTGATGGACTTTCAAGGGAGATCTAAAAGCTGTGTTCAAAGTTGACCCTGAAAATCAGAATTAATCTCTTAATACTAAAAATCATAGTGGCAATAGCTATGTTGCGGTTTGGTACCTACAACCCATCTGCCAGTTGAAGTAGCTGGGTTTCACCAGCAGTACCTGTCTGTTGTTGGTCTGCTTCCCTCTGTCCAAAGGCAGTAAAGACTTGGTTCTCTTCCCTTGCTAACGTTTCTGTCTCTCTGCAAGGACTAACTCTTCCTTTCAGTGGTTGTCCCATTGGTTTATATAATTTAATTCTGAGTTTGTCCCTTCTCTGCTTCAATCTCAGTTTCTTTCTCCTGAGAGATTTCTGCTTTGAGTTCAGCCTAATCTGTTAAAGGCTGATAGACAGCAAATGACAGATGTTTCAGATGTTTTCCTTCAACTGTCTGATCTCAAAAGCAGGTATTGCCCTCCCCTGCGTACGTACAATCTGCTTCTGATGCATAGGAAGGCAATATCATGTCTTTTCTTGATGTGATATCAGACATAGCATTTTGACCATATTGACATTTAAAGTAATCAGAAATGTACTTTTCCACTCCGTCAATGGAATTGTGTTTTTCATGTGTCAGAGGACGTAAGAATCAACATATTAATACCACAAAGCTACAATTTTGACATTTGAAGTTGCTTAGTTTACAGTTTCTATTTAAAAATATTAGATTTGATCAGGCATATGAGAGATCCAGAAATTAACATTCCTCCCCCAAACTTCATCTTATATAAGAAGGTTTTAAAACCTGAAATTTATATCAGCGTCTTCTTTTTCCTACACATGGAGAGCAATTTTTCCTTCTCTCTGCAGGGCAATTAACAGAAAATAAAGTAATGTCTGTGTTGGGGAGATGGTTTTGGTCCTTAGGTTAGCTCTTGAAACATAATTGTGTGCACTCCTCCTGCTGCAACATAGGGAGCAATGTGTGTTGCTTATAACCCTCCATTCAAAACAGTTATTCTTTGGCACTGTATGTTTTGGGCCAATACACTGAGGCAAAGAGCATCTGTACTGCGCCCAATTAAAAACATTTTACATCAGCTCTGCTCAAATGTAAATGACTTCACAAACCGGCGAAGAAACATCAGGGTGAGCAAGTCTGGAGCGGTGAGGCAGTTTTCCTCATTAACTGTTTTACGCTTGGTCTCAGCGACCGCCTGTTTGACACCCAGATCGAGCGAGGCGTGGGGTCCTGGGGAAGATCTGCTTTAATTAGGCTTAACTGTGCAGTAAGGACAAGCTAATGGTGTGGCTGGATAGACACCCGGGAAGGTTTTTTCTGCAAGAATATTGCTTCGAATCCTCCCATCAGGGCAACTGTCTGACTGTCAGGGTGACTTCTGACTTGGAGGAGTGTTTCCTTGTATTTATAAGCCCAAAATACAGCAGCGGCAGTTCTCATAGGTGCCTGTGTTAACTGAGGAAGGATACTGGCATCTCAGCATGACTAACGTCTTGTAAGCAGTGATAGCATTTTGCTTGTTTCTCAGAACTAGCATGCTTTTTGGCTCTAAGGTTGTAGCCTCAGCAGCATGGTATTAATCACAGAGGTGGTGGTGCGTGTGAGGTTATGCTTGAGGAGCACAAATGGTTCACTGAAGATGCAAAAAAAATCTGTACAATATTAAAGGCTATATTATTTCTAATGACCTTTTCGTAATATGGGTACGTGCATATGTGTAAAAGGATGACGAGAAACAAGTTAATATTTCTGTTCTAGTTAACTGAGCCCCTGGAAAGGGTTTGCAGGCAATGGTAAGGTCTAGGAGCAATCAGATCAGTAGGAAAATATTTCAGTGCCAATCTTACTGACAGTCAGCAAGGCAGAAGGAAAAGGGAAAATGAGCCATAAATGCTTTCATACACTACTCTCTGCTTACATTGTACCTAAAGGCAAGGTCTAACTCTGCCCATGGAGAGCTTGAAACTTCCAGTTAGTTTGGTTTCCAGCACCTTTCCTGGGCAGTGACTCCACAGCACAATGCATTTCCAGCAATAGGCAGGCTGCATTTCTCTTTTGTTTCATCCCATTACTTCCAGCTGTTATATTTTACCATTTACTGAGTCCTGGCAATGTGTTTAGGTCCTTTGCATCGTTCTGCTGTGTCTCCTCTTCCTTTGGTGTCAAAAAGGGTTTACCTGACCTGTGTGAGATGGTGTTTGTTCTACCATTCTAATTAATTATGCTGACATGACTGGTGATGAGGATGCCAAGCACTGTGGCATTAGCATTCAGAAGCATTTTCTTAGAATGAAAAAGGGCAGAGCACGGGAACAAAAGAAAGCAAAGAGATAATGAGGGAGTCTGTGACCTTTCCGAGGTCTCATTCCCAGAGACTCATGCATTATTTCAGCGACTGTGCAATTAACTCATGTCATTACTGTGCATGTGTGCAAACCCTTCTGGGAAGGACCTGCGGAACCGAAGGGAAAATGACAACTTTTCAGTAGGCTGAAAACAGAAAGCTGGGGCTGAATTTTGCATGTAACGCTATTTGTCCTGAGGGTTCTGTTGTGCAGATATTAGTGTATAACCATGTGCAACAGCTCATTTCAAGGAAGTGGAAGCAATCTAATAGTTCTGTTGCAATATTTATTGTCATACACTCTAAGAAGAATTCATTTGAATATGAGAGTCAACAGAGGCCATAACATAGCATGCATTGACTGTAACCACCACTGCTGAATAAGTAAAAATACCAAATGATTTATGAATGTTATCTTCCTTGATTAAAAGAGATGATGTTGGTTCCAGAGGGTGCTGCTGTTCAACAGCTTTCCTTCCTCAAATTTAATGCCACCATATAAATTTTGCTGAGTCAGAGCAGGTATGATTATGAAATGCTTCTAGACCTGCTTCTAGGTCTGATTTGAAAATTTCTAAGAGGGCAGCTCTGCCTGTCAGTATTCCAGTCTTCCTGCCAATTCACCCCATCCCTCTTAATTCTGCCCAGATCATACCGAGAAACAGTCAGTCGTCAGAGAAAGATCCTGGGTCTTTTGGCTCTAATGTGCCTTCTCGAACATTATGTTTTGTCTTGGTTGTCCTTTCAGTTCCTGATTTAACAAGTCTAGGCTAATTGGTTTTTGTTAGGGACTGTCTCTTTATGCAAAGTCTGTATGGTCACTGGTACAGGGGAGATCTGGTGCGACAGTTTGTTCTGGGGTGCTCTTATTATAAGAGTAAACTTCATCCTGGTAGTATAGACTTGTTTTGGGCAAGCCTCTTTACAGTTGAGTTTTTCTTCAGTGTACAGTACAGGTTTTAACATATTACCCACTGATAGCAGGTAATGCGCTAAACCACTGCCCTATTTCAGAAGAGAATGCTGCAAAATTTGTACTCCTGCATAAGGTCTGACTTACTACCAGACTTAGGATAAGCACAGGATTTCTCTGCTTCCTTGATATTTCTTTTAATTTGGAAAGTCTGGGTAAATATTGGCTCTGCTGAAGGTGACGGAAAAAAACTCAACCCACTTTGATGAAGCCAGGAGTGTATACACACCATTTTGCCTTATGTTGTGTGGTGTTTTGAGATTTGGGAATGAAAATACAGAAAAAGTGCAAAGCAGAGTATTTTTAAAGGAAAACGAGCCAGAGAAAATTAATCTGCAGTGAATATAATGTCCTTAAAGCAAAGTAGTATCCAAAATCATTCAGCTCAGATAGATCACTAATCTGATAGTTTGTGGCTGTGAAATTCTGGGGTTGAAAGAAGTTGGGCCTCTGAGCGTCAAAAAATAGGTGATTCAAAAACACAAATAGCAGATGGTAACACTACTCCAATAAAAATCAAGTGGAAGACAGGCAGTTGATGCTGGACAGTGAATTGAAAGGCTGAGGTTTAATTTTGGATTTCCAACTGCTATTGCTATTGAATTTTAATTCATCTATATTTCTAGCACCGCTCTTTCCTTGTTTAGATAATAAAGAAAACTTGGCTATGAGTTTAACATAGCAATTGCATGTATTCTCTGGTTACCTTTTTTAACTGGTACTGTAGTTACCACAGCAACAGTAAAATGGCTTAGTTATAATATGAAAACTTTCTTTACAGAAGCAAATCTGATAAAAAGTTGTCCTGGTTTCAGCTGGGATAGAGTTAATTGTCTTCCTAGCAGCTGGTACAGTGCTAAGTTTTGAGCTAGGTATGAGAGGAATGTTGATAACGCACGGATGTTTCCAGTTGTTGCTAAGTAATGTTCAGTCTGAAGTCAAGGCTTTTCAGCCTTTGATGCCCAGCCAGCAAGAAAGCTGCAGGGGCACAAGAAGCTGGGAGGGAACACAGTCAGGGCAGCTGACCCAAAGTGACCAACGCAGTATTCCATACCATGTGATGTTTTAGGAACTGCGGCGGGCGCGTTGCGGCTCGGGGACTTCTGGGTTGGTCGGTCGGCGGGTGGTGAGCAATTGCGTTGTGCATCACTTGTATATTTCAACCCTTTTATTATTATTGTTGTCATCTCATTAGTGTTATCATTATTAGTTTCTTTTTTTCTGTTCTATTAAACCGTTCTTATCTCAACCCACGAGTTCTAGTTCTTTTCCCGATTTTCTCCCCCATCCCACTGGGTGTGGGGGGGGAGTGGGTGAGCGGCTGTGTGGTGCTTAGTTGTGGGCCGGGGTTAAACCACGACAAAAGTCATGAACCATCTTGAAGAAATATGTATGTCCAATAAAAATCACTCAATGTTTCTGGGGTTCCTGTAGCAATACGTTAACAATTCTATAATTAAGATCTCATTGGTATCTCCCTTATAAATCTGCTGTAGTTAGTCCTGAATCATAGAATCGTAGAATCATTCAGGTTGGAAAAGACCTTTAAGATCATGGAGTCCAACCATCAACCATGCCCACTAAACCATGTCATGAAATGCCTTGTCTACGTGCTATTTGAACACCTCCAGGGATGGTGACTCCACCGCTTCCCTGGGCAGCCTGTTCCAATGCCTGACAACCCTTTCAGTAAAGAAATTTTTCCTAATCTCCGATCTAAACCTCCCCTGTCACAGCTTGAGGCTGTTTCCTCTTGTCCTATCACTAGCTACTTGACAGAAGAGACCAGCACCCACCTCACTACAACCTCCTTTCAGGTAGTTGTAGAGAGCAGTAAGGTCTCCCCTCAGCCTCCTTTTCTCCAGGCTAAACAACCCCAGTTCCCTCAGCCGCTCCTCATCAGACTTGTGCTCCAGGTCCCTCACCAGCTTCGTTGCCCTTCTCTGGACACGCTCCAGCAGGGAATGATTAAAAAAACGGCACTCCAAAACAAATTGATTCAGTTGAATGCAAAAAGAAGCATCTCCTGTTACTTCCCCCCCAACATCTATAGCGACACCTGAGGACCGATGATAAAATGAAGGTTTGAGAAGGGTATTTTTTAAATTCATGTTTCAGCAGCATAGTTTAGTAAGCGGTGAAGAAGGCAGTTACTAACATGCGTCACTCTGGAGCAGAACGAGGGTCCCCCTTGCCTGGCCCCTTGCTGCAGGCATGGCCGGTGCTGGGTACCCAGCTTTGTGCATGAAAACCATCAATAACCATTGACTGCCATGGGTATCTATAGGGCTCCCATTTCAATGTTTGATACTCTCCAGGCTTTCAGTGTGTTTACCCTTTTAATACTAAGCCATGTACAGCGGCAGTGCTATTATGTCTGTTGTACGGATGAAGTGTGGGTGAATTACCTGCAGATTTTTCTTTTTATCTCCCAATAATTGGTTCACGCTGTGAATATGGAGAGTTTATATCCCTTTTAGTCTTCTCAACCCATCACCTTCCCAAAGGCAACAATACACAATAGCATTTTTATAGCTAAATCGTGGGTAGGAGGGGGAGGAAGGTTCAGGTTATTCTGCCACTGAGGTATTACTGTTCAGAGTATTATACTGTGCTTGGAAGTTGCCAAGTTTTTATGCCACCTGTTCCCATGCGGTTATTCACAGCTCTGCCATAAATACAGGAAATTAATCTATATATTTCCATCCAAAGACAAGAACTAGGGAATGAAATTCAATTAAAAATCTGGTTCCTAAGAGTCACAGCAGAGAAGCACAAGAGCTGCCCTGCCTGTAAGCAATCCTCACGGACCCAGCAAAGCCAAGTCTGATGCACATCTGGAATCCAGTTACACAGAAATACACATCTAACTCTGTTATCCTACATTTCCGGCCACGGTTCTTGACACCAGTGTTTTCACTTGATAATGAGGTGTGTTGGGACTGATTTTAATAAAGTTGCTAGTTAGGAAGAGACAGCTTTATACCAACAATGTACAGATTAGTAGGGCTGGTGGACAGTTTCAGCAAAATTTCAGTTTAATGGGAGCTTTTTTTGAACTAGACCTCTGACAACACGACACACAAGCTGCCACTAAGGTTTTGAAAACCTTCTCAAACATGTCTTGCCTGTTAGAGTATGATTAAATATGAGGAGCATTAAAGCAAGCATTAGGAAGAGATATAGTTCTAAGGAAAAACAGAGAAATTCTTACCAGACAGTACGCTGGGGAAGCTGGATGCCTTTATGTGAGAAAAAAAATACTTACACTCCTCTTAGGTAATCAATTATGTGGTGTCTCTAAATTCAGGAGTCTTCCTGCTGAGGAAAGGAGGACACCGTGTAATGGATAGATGGGAGCGGAGAGGCCATTTCGTGGGACATAATCACACTAATCACACCTTTTGGAAGATGTGGGACACGTGAACCTCCAAGCCCTTTTCTCACTAATGGCAGATGCCATCCCCTGTGTAATTCGGTGCACGTGAGTGGTAGCGTGAGAGCAGGAACGGACTCATTGCAGGCTGGTCCACCGACAGCCGATGTACCGTGCCGTGGAGAGACCCCGTCCAGTAGCAGGTGGCAGAACACCGACCATAAAAACTGGAAAGACCCAAAGGATTCACTATATTTGGTGACCCTCGTAATGTGTTTTTGAGGTCTGGGCTGAGGATAGGGGGTAATTCTTCAGAATACCTGTGCTCCTTGACAGCTGCAATGAGGACTCTGTCAAGGTGGATACCAGCTTATGGTCACACCAATGGCATGTATTTAATCAAGGGCACATCAGTTTGGATTTTCTTGTTGTGCTACAGAATATGATTGCGGAGTTGTGAATGGGTAGCTGCAGGAGTTATCAGCCTTTCTATCTAGATATCAACTATAATTATATTTTTTCAGTATCTGGCTAGATTATAACCGATTAATATCTATCTAACCTAGGCAAATGATCTATAGTCCAGTCTTTTTACACTAGCTGTTACAATCTAATCTGATCTGGTTACTGGTGAGGGATCTTAATTTAATATGTAATATATTTTTACGTTTTTTTTTGTTTTAAAATGCAAAGCTCAAGATGAACAGTTTGGGATTTTTTTTACTGTACTTTTCCTTCAGGCACGGACTCAACATTTTTCAAACAACCGCAGAATAGCTTTTTGTTTAGGGACTTGTTTGAATATTTAAAATGAAAAATGATTTATTCCATTTGGTTAGTGTGAATGGAGTGTACTCTTTCAATGCCAGCTGGCAGAATGAGGTAGCTGGGGAAGAGATTGTGTACTGCAGTACCTAAAAGGAAGATGAAGATTTCTTTGATTTCTACAGCAGGGATATAATTCAATTACTCAATCTGATCAAAGAAAACTGGATCAACTAAATTTGCTAGTTTTTTTCAGAGTAATTTTTATGATCCTCTGGTTTTAGAGCTAGTAGGTATATTTTCATTCCCATGCGATCTGCTTTTGAGACTGAACTTTGGTAGCATCAGTCTGACAGTAAAATTGAATTTCAAGGCATGCTGCTGTCAAAACGTCCTCTTTCTCTGGTGAACTTACACACAGTGATCGCGAAAAGAAATTTTCAGCCCAGCCAGAATGTGTCACCTGAAGTAATTACCAGCTATGCAGGTCTGGGGTTGACCTGGGGACTGTTCATTAGCTATGCAGAGCAGTGCAAACAAGCAGCAAAAGAAAGAATGAAATATATCAGAAAAATGGTTTCTGGGCTCTGCTGTATATTTTCAAATCAATATGAGTTCCGAACCTACCTTCCCAGCACAAGGGATGTTAAGATAGAGCTACGGATGCAGGTCATTGGAGGAAGACTCGAACATCAGATCTGGGGGCTCGGGTTGTACTAACGACTCTTGTTGTGCCCCGAAACGTCAGACACAGACCTACAGCTGGGCAGGTTCTGCCACGCGTCCCACATAAGCGTGTCCTGTTGTGTACTGCCAGCCAAATATCCTGCCCTCCACCCTCTCACCTTCCAAGGCGATCACGGTTTCAGTGTGAATAAAATTACATGTGCTGGCAGGTAAATAAAAATCTAGTGAACGCTGGTTAACATCGTCTTGAGCAACAGCAGCGCAGGCTGCAGCATGCATTTGCATACACCTCGGTAACTCTCCTGTCCGTGAATACTTGTGAGTTTTGGGGTTACTTTGCTCTTTGTCTGTGTTTCAGTATTAATAGCCAGACGTGGTATGTTAGTGATAGGCTGTGGGCTCTTTATCTGTTCTTTGCTATCCTTCATCTCCTTGCTGAATAAAACCAGTGCACACGCTTAAAATATTTCCAGCATCTCAGTGTTGTGTCGTGGACAGGAAAGAAAGGAATTAAAAAATAATATTTCCCTACCCCACAGGTATTGTATGGAGATTTGCTCATGAGCAGCCTTGGATAGAAGGACATATGTGAATGCATTGTCATCATCGTAGGCATGGCATATGCTAACCTCTTAACAAAAACACAAGAGTTGACATATCTGTCCCTACAAGGACAATAAAGCTACATGCAGCACAGTAACTGTCTGGAAGGCTTGCGGAGGGGATGTCACCAGTATTCAGCATGAGTAGCTCAAGTCCTTTTGCCTGAAAGAGAATTTGGAGGAAACGAGAAGGGCAGTTGCATTCCCTAGAGAGCAGAGAGTTTATTTGCAGAGGCAGGTCCCAGAAGCATGGCCCCCATTAGAGCTCTCTCACCTGCATCTGGGACACTAATCACAGATGTAAAAACTAATTCTGCAAATAAGGGTTTCTCTGGAGATAGTATATTGTTCTCAGCAGCAGGAAAAGCAGCACATATTCTGGAATGGGATTTAAAGTCAAGGATTCTTTGTTTTTTCCTGGGAGTGGCTGACCTTCCTAAGTGAATCGCTGATGACTGTTGTCAGTGCTTCTCCTAAGTTTCTTATTCAGATATGTAAGTAGCCCTTTAATTAAGTCAGTCAGTCAGCTATTTGTGGTGTATGTATCAAACCCAGCTATTTGCTAAACTTTATCTGACTGTGTTTATTTTCTGAATTACATAACACAGTTACAAATTGCAGCCAACTTCAACCTCACCTGTTTGAAATTACATTGATTTTACCTATAATCCACTTGGGGCTTTTGTCAATTTTCACTTTGTCTTCGATAGCTGCACCTCCCAGAAGGTGTATCAGTGCCTTTAAAAGTATCATCAGTAGTTGCTACAAGCCTTATTTGCCATTTCTTAAGTATGTGGCTAGTTGGGAGAAAGAGGAATTGGGGAAATGTCACTGGAGGAAAAAGTGACCAAAAATTCTTCTCTTAATTTAGTATCTTCTGCTACTTGGCAGAAAATACCAACTTAAATTGCTTAAATGCAATAAGTTTGCTTGTGGAGCACACTAGTGCTGTCTCTGCGGTAATATCACAAGACTGGAAATCCTTATGCCTTCTCCTGAAGTCTCTGGTTGTCATGCTTAGAGTCTCAGTGGGCAAGGTAAGGATAGGCAATAGTGTTGTCCTTGCTGTTTTACACAAAGAGGAGTATAAAAGAGGATTATGAAACAGTCAGACTTGTACAGAACAACTGCTTAAACCTGGCTATTACTGCATTTTTTATGTCTTCTCATTATTTCTAAAGCTGATGGAATAAAAGAAATAAAATAATTTTTAAAAGGTAATTGTATCTTACTGAGATATTTGAAAGGCCACCTAATTCATTAAGTCTTCAAACTACATTAAAAAAAAATCCCATCCAATGTTCTCATTGTATAGGATTCACATGGAGGTTTCTAATGTCTCTAATCTGTCCTGAGTGCCTTAGTGATGTGCCATTTTGTACCCATGATTTCTAAGGCAGGGTAGACTGAAAACCTTAACCAGTATGAATTTATTCATTTTAGAGTAGGCATTGTCTCTCTTAGCCCAGCATCCTCTTAAAAAAAAAAAAAAAAGTGTCTATTTTTAATCCAGTTTGGGGAGAAATAACACCTTTTATAACATTTATTTTTTCACCAGGCAGAACTGTTTTCCCAGCAGCTCTATTCCTGAGGTGCATCTGTAATATAATGTGAAAGCAGTTTAGGCTATGTGAATTGAAAATTCAAGTTTTTAATTATTTCAGCGAAGCATGCTAATTATATATATTTGTGGTCTTGCTCATTGCACAGCAGAATTTCTTTTATTAAGAGCAGCTACAACTCAGAGAAACTCCATTTATTTTCTCTGAGGGCTTAGAGGACATTTTCAAACAGAAATGTAGATAGTAACTGAATGCATTATAATACAAATGTTTTGAGGTAAATAGCCCCTTTTCTTAAATGTCATCAAAGCATTTGTTGCATCAACAAATCCTCAAGAGTTTTCATTTTTCATATAGATTTTAATACTTATAAAACAAGCATAAATTCGCAGTTTAAGACACACTCCCACAGCACCAGTGTTCTTTTGCTCTGTAATTGTCTCTTTTAAATGACAAGTGTGAAATAATGTAGCGCTCTCCTAAATTATAACTTGCAGATTATTCTGTCAATTTGCTCACATATTTGTAGTTATTTTTATTATAATTTTTTTTTTAAAGTCTTTTTCCTTTACCTTCACAATCTCTGTGGGTCAAATGCATTGTCTTCCTTTCTACTGTTTTACATCTGCTTGGAAAAAGCAAGTATCATGCCTCGTGAAATGCCTCCATTTTAAAGGAAAACATTCAATAAGGTAGAAAAAATTTTAAATATTATTAGTGATTTTAACTTGATTTTAATCATTAGTGATTTTAAGATTAGTGATTTAATTATGTTTAAGAGCAGGCTCTTTCAACAACCAGATGTAGCTTGTCATCATGGGTTGGCAACCTGCACAATTATTAAGCTGTAGTTTCTCCTGGGCCAGAATTTGCAGAATTAAAATGAGTCACTGATTAATTTAGATTTGTGTCACAGGTGTAGCTGTTTGTTTTGGTAGCTTTTTAGTCAGATGATTTTCACTTCTACAAATAACTCTACCTTTTTAATAACCAAACCTCTTCTTAGCATTCATTTTCATTCAGGCTGTGACAGTGTTGGATTCTTTGATACCTAGGGTAAGACACGCAGACAATATAGATGTTATCATGTCCATCAGTCACTCTCCCTTAAAGGGCTGGGGATATGACAAATTGCATCTCTCCATAGTTGTTTATTGTTCAGCTTCTTGCTCTCTGCCAGCTCTTCTACACTCTTGATTCATACCCATTTTGGTATCTGTGTCTTGTGCATCTGTGAGTAATTGGTTCACCAGGCAGTCATCTTTATAAGCCACGTGACTAAAATCTCAATTTTCATATTTTCAATCTTCTCTGCTCCCTTACATTTTCTTCCTTTTAGAAGTGCTTGCACACGTTCACTGGTATGAAACTTGGGCATGAGTGACTGGGGAATGCTCTTTTAGGCTTGTTTTGGGGTGTTTTTTTTCTTAATTGACTTCTTCTGTCACTTTGCATATAGAGATGCCAGCACACAGGCCACTAGGGAGCCCGGTGGCACCTTGGGAAGTGCTCTGGGTTCCCCTGTGCTGCTTGGCTGATTGCATTATCTTAGCGGTGGAGTGAGAAACAGTAGAGCACAAGCCCTTTGGGGAATTGCTGAATGCCTTCACACCAGCTAATTTATTGTTAACAGCATATCATTGCTCAACCTGGGTGTTTGTCTATGCTAATTCTTTTAAATGAAGAATTACTATCACGGTGGCATAGCTAACAGGAGGCACTTGAGCAGTTTTATTTTCCTCATCCGGAGTCTTGCCAATTGTGATAAGGTACTGCTTTGGAATTATGAGAACTCGGTTTCAATACCTAGCTGAGACTATGAGACTTGAAGTGCTTTTTTTCTTTAGCATGCATATTCTTGGGACATACTTCTTTGGTCTCTGCAAGGCAATGAGGCTGCTCACATACCCTCATTCATGGTCAAATAGCTAATTTTTCCTAGCTATTCATTTGAATGTGTTATAGATCAGAAATCTTTAAAAAGGCTCCTCTTTGGGGAGAGACTTTGCAAGAAAGCTACAATTGCATCCTGTGAGTCTGCTCAAAGGACTGAGTGTAGGTTTGGGGCAAGCAGCTTCTTTAAAAAGGATGCATGGCCAGAATCTTGAGTACTCTGGTCTTGCTTTTCATGATTTTGAAAAGGCCACCTGACCCATGTATCCAGGCAGCTGTGGCTTTAAGTTATGCTCTTAATTGGCTTTCACTAGTATCTGTTTCCCTTCCTTGCAGTGACCTCTTGCCTGACCTGTCCAAAGGGTTAGATCCAAACTCATCCACCACATCCCTTGGGCTCCTAGTGAAACCCCCAACTCCCACAGGCTTAGTGGTCATCACACCATGAAATGATGGAAACTCGTTCTGCTTTTGGGAACCGAGAAGCATGAGTGGGTGCAACCTGAGACCAAAGTCCTTTTTAGATGTGGTATGGGAGAACACTTAACGCATGCTTCCTCTGGATTGCAAGGTGACTCAACAGCAGCAATATTTGCTATTAAAATGAGCAGTCCGTAATGGTGTTATTACTGTCCAAACAGCGATATGAAGATAATTACAAGTCTCTATCCTCTGCCTGTGAGTGGAGCTCAGTAAAAATTACTTTGCATGTCAAAATTGAGAAGAAATTGGGAATAGCACCCTGAATGCAAGCAAGGCCAGGCAGAATAGATGGCTCTGCAAGAAAGTTGTTGTTGTTTCAGGTTTTTTTTTTAACTTTCTGCCTGTGACAGCATCCCTGTATGAACTTGGAGAAGTCACTTCTGCTCCTTGTATCTCATCTCTTGCTCTAAAACGAAGAAGATTCTGTTTAACCAGACAGGAAAAACTGCAAATCCAGTTTAAGTGTCAAAGCCAGATTTGTCTTCTCTTTCCTTGTATTTTTAAATAACCCTGATTGTAGCAGTTACATTTGATTAGTAGATATTCTTCCCCCTCCCTGGCAACAACTTGCATACAAACCTGTCTTTTGCTTTGAACAGAACGATGTAGCCTTGGAAATCCTCGCAGCAGGGAAGGTCTTCAGGAAAGTCTCTTCATGATAAATAAAAATAAGTGTGGGACAAGGCATGCAAGCTTAATTAAATTCAATCATCTTGTAGTTTGTCTTCTCATCTTCATGCAGCCCTGTATTAAAGATTGATACATGTTTGGGTAGCATGAACCAAATTACTGCATTTTAAAAACAGCAACGGTTGGTTTTCTCCAGGTGAGCCTTTGGGGGGGATGTGTGTGTGTGTCTCATCAGGGTCTAACTTCAGCCAAACAGCACAGAGCAGCTCTACCATAGATCAAGATGCTCTGCCGTTATCTATATTTCATGGTGTCAGTACGACAGCCACAGTCTGCAGAGCTGTGACTTGAGTCAGTGCTGTCAGCCTGCATTCTGCTCTCTCCTAAATTAACATTACTTTCTGTTGGTGCCCAGCACTCAGAAATTCCTTATTATTAAAGCGATCACTGCAAGGGGTTTTTTCCTCATCCATCACCCTGTCACTACACCACTTTCCCTTTTGCCATAGTTTCCTTTTACTTTATTCTGAGTTTTTACATGAGACTTCTGTCAAGTCCATTTTTCTGTAGTAATTTGTCACCTCTCCAGATCTCATGGATTTAGTGGGATCCACAGCTGCTAATACAATTAAATTTCTGTAAGTTTGGGGAGAATAGATTTAGTGGTTGGGTGAAGGTCTGTCTGGTTTTTGGTCCTGTGAAGCACCACCATATCCTTTCACAACTCTTCTAATCTCTCACAAAACCTCCACGTGAACACTGGCAAATCTGTTTTAAAAAAACAGCTGAGTCGAGGTACACATAAACCTGTGGAGAGGCAAGTTTTGCATAAATCTGACTAAACCCACAGGCTGCATTTTGGCCCTCTCTTGGTGCCACAGATTTATATCAGGAAAATTGCAGCAAATCCTTATCAGTAATAGCAGTTCTCCAAAGCAGTAGTTAGCTTTCTCTCTGCTGATGCACCCCAGTGCTTAGTGCTGAGAAGCTGTCATGCTAATCAGGATGAGCTGAGTGTGTATAATGAACACAGTTTTGTTAAGGACTCATTGTGGGAGTATAAGAATAAGGAGGGGAGAGAAAGCAACGATGGTAAAAACAGTGAGGATAAGTTGCTTTTGAGGAGAACAACAGGGTCATCTTTCAGCTGAGCGTTCAATGCCTAGGGGGAAAATGGCGCAGGGAAAAACAAGTCACAGTAAGGATACACTGAATGAAATTTTGTAGAGCTAAAGGACCAGGACTGATTTATAGCTGTTACAGATCAGCTAAAGCTGCACTGGGAATGTGGAGGCTGACATGTCTAGCTCCTACTGCTGCTTTGATTGCCAGCCAGCTTGGGGATGCATGCTCTTTCGTTGGCAAGGGTCACGTAGCTGAGCCAGGCGGCTGAAGCATGAAGCTGGGATGTTACATACCCATAGGTTCAGGTTAACAGACAAGTGAAGCAGATAGCCCTGTCAGTATAGGAACTATCTCAAAGTACCTGTGAAATATCAGACACAGCCATCCATCTGCCTGCGACATCAAGACAATAGATCTTTCTGAGATCAAATTCCTCGTGGTGTTATGCTGCATGACACTTGCCAAATATTGCCTCCCTGCAGCAGCGTTCGTTCAGGCCGCAGCTCTGTATCGGCTTTATCTAAGAGTTGGCTGAAATTAATGGAATTACTCAAAGCAAAACACACAGACAGGAGCCTCGTGGAATAGAAACCTGCAGGCTGGCAGTGATGTTTTTCCATTCCCAGATCCCCAAACCATGTGGTTTATAATCAAAGTAATTAAGAAAATTACAGTTGAAACAATGCACAAGTCTGTTTTCCCCCCCTTTTAAGCTTATTTTGACAAATATGTATTTGGTGGAGTCTGTGATACTTTTTTTTTAAACTTCAAAGTGCCCAAGTTTTAGCAACAGCTGTGTTGATTAACTTTAGTCATACATATTCAGCTTCAGCTTTAATATTTGCTTCAGAAGTGAAAAGGATTTATCTGCCCAAACCCTTGCTTGCTTTTTCCAACTGTCCATAGGTTGTTAACAGTTCCTCTAGTAGAATCCAGTTGTACATTACAGACCTAAATTACAATGGCTTTATTTAGCTACTCGGTCACCGTCTTGATGGGTATGAATTGGTATTGGTCCTTCTTTTCCTGAATTGCCTCCTGCTGGGGATCTGCCATTGTTAGCTTACCAGTTATGTTTGCAGCGGGCATTTTGGTTTCCCCTGGACCCTGGGGAATGTGAAATGTTCAAGCCAGAGAGCGTCATGTGACGAGCGCCACGTGACAGGCATCACACTTGGAAGCTCGAAGCCCAAACGTTTAAGGGAAGCCTTATATTCCTGATTCAGCAGGAAATACAAGTAGGTGTTTAATTCCCACTGAAATTCAGACTGAGCATTTTGTCCAGATCTTTGGCAGGCAGAAGGCCAGTGAAACTCGGTTGCTTTGTGCTGTACGTGGAGTTGCACTGTCAGCCGTGGGAGGTGTGCGCCATTCAGCATCCGCTCCGGCTCGAAGGGCTGCAGTAGAATACTGGGGTGGTTTTTTGTTTATGGGAAGTTCAACAAACTAATAGTGGAAAAACTAGGAGGAATGAATTGAAGTAGAGCTACCACCAACAGTAAGATAACTCTTGGGGTTGCAGGGGAAAAAAGAAAAAAAAAAAGCTGTCTTGCAACTTTATTATTGCTATTGATCACATTTATGAAGATGACATGAAGTTGCAAACTGTTGTAATACCAAAAAAAGGCAGTTACAGCAATGCAAAGTGGTCTATCACATAGTGTGTGTGACAACTTTATTACTGCAATGGACTAATATTGCAGTGGGGAAATACAGTGCCCGTAAGTTATTCTGAAGCAAAACACAGTAGCCGACATGTTACTATATAAAATTTATTTTTTATGAGCCTCAATAATTATAGTGAGCGGTTACCAAAATGTACAGACAAAAGGGAATAAAGTGAGATGTCCTAGCCAGAGCAGCTCCTTTTTGTTTCATCTCTTGCAATCATTGTGTGCATCTGTTAGCACTTGACTTCATAGGGACTGATCCAGCACCAGCTGAAGTTGATGAAAGGATATCTGTTCTCTTTAGGGGCTTCTGGATTAACACCAGATTTATTAAAACTTTCAGCCTGGACCCAGTTGGCAGTTTGGAAGGTGAAAGCATCTAGTTTCCATGAGTGTCTTAAACATAAATTATCTAAGATGTCTGTCACATATTCAGTATTTCTACAGGTTTGAGGACTCTGTTAGTACTTTAGTAGGTAAAAAGGTGTATAATACTGAAATGGACTTTCCGACATATGTATGGAATGGTCTGCTTTGCAACTGAAGAAAATGCTTGATGTATTTTGTATTTTTATTGTCTTGAAATGCCTTCATCTGGGGCATTTAAGCCTAACTGTGTAGAATAGGAGTTGTTCATATAAGAGGAGAGGAGCTCTGGACATACAGGCTCAGGTTCTGACTCCGGCTTCACTTGACTAAGTCATAAAATCTAGCCCGCATCCCTGTCTGCAAAGTATGTGTATTAATACTTCTTTATACAGGAGGAAGATTATAAAACCATTAGTGATTTTGAGATCCTTTGCTGGTAAATGTGATATTGAAAGGGTGGACGGAAAATGGAAATGTATCAGACATTCCCTAACCTTCTCAAAACTGGCTTTGCAGAATATAACCTAGAGACTAACTCACCATGAAATTTATTATTCACTTAAACACTGCATTACTATATTGTGTTCCAACTGAACAATGTTTCCTGCTGCTTGCTATCAGACGGAACAGTCTGCTGCAACTACTCCATAATTGTTCTATTAATGTATACTTTATTAAACTCCTGCTGTTTTCTTGACTGGTTTATCTACTAAAAATAGTCTGATTAATAAAATGGATGTCAGATGTATCCATCTTTATGTATTTTCCCATAGAATTAGACAGTACTGTACAGTAATTTGATTTTTTTCTTTTTCTTTTAGCATTAAGCAATGTCAGTTATTCTCTGCAGCGGTGCTAGCGGATTGCTGGTAGGCTATTATAAATTTGAATTCAATTCAGCTTGGCAGAGATGAGAATTCAGGTGTTAACTGGTCTGTTGTGTCATGGCAACCATGGAACAAATTACGATGCCGCTAGCCCAAGTGAACTGAGTCTGGATGAAGGTCCTTTTCTTAGATTTTAACTTTACAAAATCTGAAAATAAACATGGTTGGGAAGCCCTCATTAAAATCACATCTGCATAATTACATGCTATGTATTTTAAATTCCCTCTGTAGTTTCAGATGGATACAGTACAGGTTTGTGAGTCTGTCCTTTGCCTGCTTCTCTCCAAATCACAACAATTACGACAGCAATTCTCTGGCTGTTTTCAGGCTGCAAAGACATTTGAACAAAGCTCTGGTGAATGCTGTTATGCAGATGTAAAGCAGTATTTCATTCTTCATCTGTGTTATATATTCAGATGTTAATGATGCATTGTTTGGAAACTACAATTATGTCACAGGATATCAGTGGAAGAGACTCTTGACTAAATAGTTCAACGATAGGATACACTGCACATCACAATATTTGTCCGTGCCATTTGAGATTCTTACATGTTCTCTATAGGGTTTTGGAAGGAGAAATGGGTCACTGCAGAGAGCTTGATTATCCTCTCATCAGCAGCCATGACACTTGGTTGATTTGATGGCATCCCCGCAGTCTACAATGCTATAAATAAAAGGAGGATCAAGTATTATGCTTACAGAAACAATGTGTTAAATTAATCCTTTAAAATAACGCTGTTGGCTTCACTGGGATTACTCTCCAGGATTAACTTGTGTTTTTCTCCGATGGTAAGTAGCAGGCATTCACTGCTCTGAACAACCATGCAGTAGGCGTCACACAATCCCTCTGCATTTCTCATGTGAATGACATCTGTCTACTTCAAAAAAACCCTAAATGTGAAAATGAAAACCATCCTTTGTAGACATACGCAGTTTTCTGGGCAGGTTGTGAGGTGCTGCTCTGAAGCGTGGCATATCTTCCACTTCTGTCTTCCCATGCACTTGATGAAGAAGGTCAGCAGAACACTAAAGAGAATAAGGTTTTTCCTCTGTGAGCATCCATCACCTGAAATGGGAATGCAAGTTAACATCAATTAGGGTTTGACATTGCTTTAGCTGTATTCGTGCTCTCTGCAACACAGAGACCGTGAGGATCCTCACTGTATTCAAACCAGATTCCTTGCTTAGAAGTACCAATAACTTAAAAGACATGCCAATAATTCTTGAAGTGGAAGCTGTGCTCTGATATGACCAAGCTTCAAACATCAAGGTAAAAGCTCAAAGGTTTTAGAACTTGATACTTCCAGTAGTATCTCTCCCTGTCAAGCTGGAGGGCACACGTACAGCTCTTTGTACCATACTTTAGAGTATTTTGGTCTTCTAACGTGTTTGTCTGCACAGAGCCTTTCTGAGAAAAAGGGCAGGCAAAGAAGAGAGCCTTCCCCGGCTTGCTTAATTTCAGCAAGTACAGTAAAGGGTTTTGCATGAGTCTCTTCGGAACATGCAAAAACTGTGAAAAGTGTTTTCCTTTAATGGGACTGCATCGATCTTGTGGACATCTGCCATTCTTTTAATTGTATTTCCTTTTCAGTGTGAGTAATCAATACCAGTAAGTGATGTTTTCTCTCCCAAACGACAAAAATCCTTAGCTAGATTTGAGGCTAAATTGTCATGCAGAAAAGCACTGCAAATAAAGGGTTTGGAAACAGTATAATATGCATGTGTGTCAGACATGCATATTGCGTTTAAAGTACAGAGAAACGAGGTTGGTCCATCTTGCACACAACAGAAAAGGCTGATGATCGCAGTCAAATACGAAGCTCAGCAAACAGTCGTCCTCTAGCTAGGCGTCGCTTTCTACTCAATAGTTTTAATCTTTTCTTCAAATGGAGGGTTGCAGCCCGCTCTTCAGTTGCTGATATGCTTAATTCACTCCAAGTGCCCACAGGGATGTCATAATTCATACTGGCTTTTGACATTTTCTATTTTAATTAAGCTTACCCTGTAGGAAATAAGATGCTAACAACTAGACTTACCTCACTAACACAACATGATGCCTAGAATGAAATCTGTTGCCTGTGCCCCTTCCAAAGCCTGCACTTTTGTTGTGTATGATGTCTCGAGAGAGACTAGGCAGGCTGTGTGCAACATCCAAGCCTGCTATCATTGAAACAGGACATGCTTAATTTCTAGCTTACTGTTATTGCAACTTCATCGGGGTGAGAACATTTGTCTAGTTATNGAAGTACTGAAGGTTTTGGGAACATGAAGAACTTTCTTGCTTTACAGGAAGAGTACCTTTGAGAGTGCAGGGGTCTCGTTTAATTTGTCAGCACTGCTCAGTTTGGCAACCTCCTAAAGTTAAGAATAGCATATAGTAAGGTTTTCACCCACTTGCCCATGTTTAGCACTGGATTCTGATCGACAGGGAACCGTCTTTGCCAACTTGGTGTAATGGAAGGGGCCTTTAATATGTTTCAGACTCAAGGCACAGACGCTGGATCAAAAACCTGTGGGGTAATAATTTACTGTGTCCCATCTGATATGTGGTTTTGTGATCCTGTTCATGTGGAGTGCAGGGTAATTCAGGTTGATTTAATCTTCTTTCGGTGGTGGTTAAATAGGTTTAAATCACCTCATATATGCCATGGGAAGCACGTGTGGATGTGGGCTGGAAAGGTGTATTTCATTGCTCTGAAGTTGCCCTGTACAGTGCCAAAGCCGTGGTCCATGTACAGTACTGCCTTCTGGCAAGTGATGAATATTTTGATAATTTTCAGATTCGTATACTGCTTTAACTGAAGTAGCCAGCCTTTTCCTCTGGGCTGGTCACTGAAAATACAGAAAACCAGCTACAAAATTTCTAGACTTAAAGAGCTTGCAGGCAGTGTATAAAACAAAAGATGAGAAGGGATAGGGACAGGAAGGAAGCCCAAAGAAACTGTAAGACAGCTCTGACTAGTGTGAGAGGGACTGATTTCAGCATAGCTTTCTAAAAAAGAAAAGGAGGAGGAAGAGTTTTGTATTAGATTGTGGTATTTCATCTCCTGCTTGCTGCAGTGGCATTTCTTCATTGAAATTTGTCCTGTCATATGTCCTGGAGCAGGAAAGCTGGTTAAGGAATAGTTTATCTGCATGTGGTTTGCAATGTTTACCCCTTTTAATCCAAATAGATTTTTTTCTTTTTGTTTTGAAAAAGAGGAGGAATAAAAGGTAGTGGCAGTGAGGAATGACTGTTGTTAGGCTTGAATAAAACTGCAGTGTGATTGTGTGGTTTTCTTCATTTGCATTATGGGAGAAGAGCAATTTTCTATTCCAGGAATATAGCTAAATCACAGGTGGCCTCAAAACAATTTTCAGCTTTGCCAAATATTTTTATGTATCAGATACATTATTTAAATATTTTCTTTGCCTCCATTCTCCATTTGCAGTGTATGCTAATACTTCCTTGCAACATACAGATGTTGAAAGCATGAATGCATTAATATTTTACAGAAGGGAGCGTTCAGATTTGGTATGAGACCAGGGTAGAAACGCAGATACTTTAGCTACTGAGGTGGCTAAAATGACTTTTTCAAGACCAGTCAGAAGAACAGATCTGGATCTGGATGATCAAGGAAAGAAGGAATGTGACTATTGGATTATTTCCTACGCCTCCCCCCCATTTGCTCGTGCTTGGCTTTAATTGCAAACCAAATTAAAGCCCTTTTACAAACTACTAGGAGAAATAGTGGGGATGTACAGGTTTGATATAACACCTAGCTCCTCTTACTCTGATGAGGTCACTTGAGCTGACCGTGGTAGCTAGAGAGCCTGTGCTTCATGCAGGATATCTGAAAGGATGAACATTTACAAAAGCTGCTTCTGCCAGTTTAAATAGTATCCTCAAAAGACACAACCACTTTAGTGTGAAGACTGAGTTGCATCGTTTCCCTGCCCTCTTGAACTTGTTTTTCTGATGCTAGACTACTTTGTCTTTCATTTCTCTGACCTGAAACACTCAGGTCACAGATATTTGGGAAGTGATGAACAGAAGTTGCCCAAATGCACAGTCCTATTTCCAGCACCATACAATGTGACAAGCTGATTTAGATGCCCTGGTCAAACGATTCTTTTCAGTTGACTGCATCAACCATCCCGGGCGCAGTTGTTATCTTCTGTATTAAGGCTTCACCCTGCAAGGTCCTAGGTGCTTTTTTGTTATTTTGACAGGACTGGAGAATGCAGTTAGGACGTTGCTTCACCAGCCTATGACTAATATGCATCACACATTTGCCGTCAGAATGGGACACCAAGGTGCCAGCTTCCCTCTGCCTTGCCCAGACCCTTCCAACACAGTGTGGTTAATACAGCCAGATGCGATATGATGTGCCCAGGAAGAAAGACTGCAGGACAAATCACTTCATGTAGGTGCTTCTGGAGAAAAGAGACTCAGAAAATGCTTTGAAAATTTAAAAAAATAAAAAGAAAAGTCAAACAACTGTATATAAGTATCTTTTACAGGAGGGCAAAGTAAGGAATCTGATCCCTTCTGGACTTAAAATGATTGAATCAGTGCAGTCTGGTATTGGCAAAGTACCTGAATTGCAAATATGCACAGTATTGGCTTTACTAACAGGAAAACCAGGAAAAACAGTTACTATTGTTTCNAGGAAAACCAGGAAAAACATTTACTATTGTTTCCATAGTACCTCAATATAAATAGCACCCAGTGGTTTCTATGCAACAGCAGTTAGCAAACTTAATAACGTTCTTTCTGTTTATTAAAGATGGTGATTCTTGAGCTTTAGCAAGCTGGGTTACATTCAAACTTTGTGAGAAAAGCACAGAAGAAGAAAGTCAGTGAATCACAATGGTTTTCCTTTTCCTCAATGAAATTTAAAGTCTGCACACAACTGAATCCTTACGTTGCATCATTTATGTTTAGACTCAGGAAAGGTCCAGGAGGAATGACCTCATTGCCTTTGCTCCTGACTGCTACTGTCTGAAGCCCCAGCTGTCTCCCCTGGTCATTAAAAAGGGGATATCTAGATTTTTTCTTGCAGCCTTTTGTAGGTAATTTCTTCTTTTGAATGGACACAGGCAGTAGGCTGCCTGCAGATCTGGGAATAGACACTGGATTTGAATCCCAGGTTAATTCTTTGGCCGCTAGCCCATACCTGTAATAGATACTGGAAATTCCTATGTAGGTCCGGTTGTTGCTCTGAAGTCTGCACTATCTTTCTAACAAACTGAACATTGTGCCTTGGTCCTGTGTTTCCTCAGCTCTGTAGAGAGGGGACCGAGCCAAGTCTCCCTCCATCTGAATCATTATGCAAAGTAGTTGTAATATTGGTCTTGTTTCTGCAAACAGTTCTGTGTTTACTTACGTGTGTCATTAACTTGAGTGTTCTCCTTTCCTTCAGACATAAAATTAGGTATGCGTGTTGCTGTTGTTTCTCAGGCTCAGCTTTTTATCAGGCCTTGGTTATAGGCCTCTCTCATACAGATGGTGTTAGAAAGTTAAATTACAGTTTTCCATGACTGCATTCGCAATTGCTAAATTTAAACCTAGAATAAAGTACTGTTCAATTCCCAAAGCTCTGCACAGTCTGTTAGTCTCTGCTGTGTTAATATTAATTTATTAAATAGCATTTTCTTGAATAATTTTTACTAAAAAGGTCATTGACATTCCATATCTGTGCCATTGCACTAATGATAAAGTCACCTAGGACACTACAGGTTCCCACTAGCTTTCATAATTTCTTTTCTACTGTATCTGCAGTTATAAGATACAATCCAGAGGACTGTAAACCCTTTGACTGATGGCCTTCCATTAAAGCATGTTTTATACAGGCTTTGCTGAAAGCAATAATGCAGAGTGTTTTGTTCACCCCAAGCATGCCATAAATAATGCAGTGTAATTTTCACACGGAGGTGTCTATATATACAATGCCAGTGCAGATAAACTGTATCACGGTACAGATAAGCTATATTACAGTAAGTAATTGCTTCCAAAAGTTTTGAAGTAGGGATATTTTGGGGGCTCCCACAAAACAACAGAATGTGCTATCTGTCTCCTGCTTAAAGGACTAGGCTTGGTGAAATGAAAGGACCGTAATCCTGAGATGTAAAACCAGCTTAGGGGGACAAGAAGTTTCTTCTAGCTTCTGCTTTTCCAAAAATTAAGGGTTAGGGATTTTGGTTAAACTGGCCAGCTCTCTTTGACTTTGTCTTCGGAGAACTCAGCAGCTGTGTGGGTAGGTGGCCAGTAAATGGGAAAATACGCAGAGATGAGCACTAATGAACGCATGGACTTGGTCCTGGGTTTTATTGGAAGGAATGAGGCCAGAGAGCTTCTCTGAGAGCACATCATCAACGCATTCTTTCACTTTACATCTGACTCAGTTAGTAAAGTTAAAATGTCATTTTCTGGGTCAATGGCACGAGCTGCAAGGATTTCAATATCCCAGCGGTTGAGCGAACAGACGTGTGCCTGAACTGTGGAAAATAACTAATATATATCTAGATAACTAAAGTAAATTGGAGGTCTACCATGCTAGAAATTGTATAAAACTGCAGAGTGACATTGTTCCTGTCCCTGATACTGCAGTTTCTAAAAGGGAGCAAAATTGGGCTGTGTATTGAAGAAATAAAATATTCCCTTCACCATTTTAGAGGAGGAGGTAGAAAACGGAATTAGGGCCCAGATGCTTAATACTCAGCAGCTCCCATTAAGAATTTCACATGATGTTTTAATCAAATTTGAGATCTAATATAGAATTGCTGGCCTATTTCTCTTTAGCTCCTCTATTTGACAAAATTTATGTATGTGAGTAATTTCACCATTTTCCTTGAAAATTAATTCCCCAAAAGGAAAAGACCTTTGCAAGCATACAAAAAAGCAAATTGAATAATAGCTTATAATGAAAGTTTAAAACGGGGTGGGGAGGATGAGAAAAACTAGGTTACAAAATTGAAAGTGTTTTGTATAAAAGTGGATTTTAAAATAATTAAAGTAGACAGAATCTCTTTAGCATTGTGCCTTTATTAAAGCTTGTAAAGTGATTTGAGATTACGTGGGGGATGGAACACTGAAAGTGAAACTTCTCATCGCATAGTGGAATTAAACCCCTTTTTCTTTTTTAGAATCTGAAACCAACATGCAATGCTGAGGATTTTTCATCTCAGCTGCTTAAATGTCAGGAATTAGTCTTTATCTGAGCAACGTGTTTATCGGAAAAATCCAGAAGTTCAAAGGAAGATAACTGAAGGCAGTGGAAGAGTTGAAACAGGCTCACAAATACATTTCTGTCATGGCTTTATTCTCTGGAAATAAGTAGTACCGCTGTTCTTAGCTATGCATAAATAAAAAGTCAGGCATGCCCCGAAGCAAGCAGAAAAAGATCAGTTTAACACCATTGTTAATACTTTGACCAGCAGCCAGACGACAGACTCCAAATCTGAATTACAGGTCTGTGCAATTCCAGAGCCCAGATTCCCAGCCTCTCTGCTCCCTGTTTTGTGTAACCTTGCTTCTCAGGGGGCTGAAATGGAGACCAAAATTCTTGATTTCTGCATTAATTTCTTTTCTACATGTAATAGTCTGTTTTTTCCCCAAAAAACTGTGCGCAGAAGTCAGAAAGCCTTTCTCCATTCTAACCCTCAGTTTGGTCTCTAAAAATAGTGTCTTGGACACTTTATTTCCTCTTCATGTTAGTTACAGACTACTTGAGACAATCCGGATTATACGTGTCCTGCTCCTCCCCTGGAGTGCTCTTGGCAGAAAAGCTAGCTTGGTGAACTCTGATCTTTGTGCTTTCTAAAAGCTGACAGCAGAGCCTGGAAAACTGCATGTTTCAGGGGAAAGTAGAGAGTGAGGTATCATAGACTGCCCTAAAGAAAAGCACCCAAGGAGACCAGGGGAGCTGGGTGGTCAGGAGCAGAACCGGTGCTGTGACAGCAAAGAAAACCTGAGTGCAGAAACCTGGTAAGACCATGGGTCTGTGCAAGGAGATCATGCTTTTCACATAGGAAAGAATAAATACATCATTATAACTGTTAGCAAAAGAATGGAAGCCTGCAAAGGAAGGAAAAATGCCTGAAACATGGCACTAGAAATATTAGAAACAAACCAACCCTTCTCTGCCTGCATGGTATTTGAAAAGGGCCGGTGAAGTAGCCGAATAGCTTAAATGTGTGGTGTGAAGAGCTCGTTCCTGTCTGTACTGCCTTTAGACGTGATGCCTGCCTGCTTCTGACCTACTCTATTTCTCTACATGATCTCACAGTTATTCTTTAAAGGAAAGACATTTTTAGATACTCAGTACTGTTGTAACTTAGAGCTGAAACAATAAGCACGTATATAGTGGCAGTTCAGTTGTTACTGAAATTACTGATATTCCCGCCCGCCCCATAACAAATAAACAATGTAAGAGACACTAACAGGAAGAAGGTAGCCTTGTGTGCAAGATGGGGAAAACTCACATTATTCTTTTAAATAAATTATTTGACTTCTATAGTGGCTCCATGCAGTCTTCAGAGTGGATTTGAGGACATGGCAAGTTTATGGCTGAGCCGTACGAAATATCATTCTTTTGCAATAAATCATTTTTTTTTCACTGAAGACTAAATGGAACTGTAAGGTTGAGAGTGTTTGCATTGTCTTCAAGAAATCAGAAGGAAGATTTTTTTTTTTTTTTTAAAGATAAGGATATATAATATGCTAACTTTTTTTTTTTTTTCCAGTTTTTCCTTCAGTTTACTCGACGCGAGTGATTTACAAAATCAGTTTGAATTTTGAAAACACTTTGGTATTGTCAACTCAATGGCACTGCTTGCCTCTCTTGTGTTTTTTTTCCAGTGGAGAAAATATTTGAAATGTAAAGTTCCAGTTCGCTTGAGTCAAGCATACCAAGGAGGAAATGGGCTTTGCTCACAAAGATGGAAGCTGTCCAACATCATAACATTATGTATAGTGTATAGCAATTTTTCCTGAAGGAATGCCTGTTGTTTGAGGGAGAGAATGAAGGAATTGAACAGGAAAGCCTTGGGGGTCTGTGGTGTGCAGGTCACGGAAAATCCACCAATTTCATTAACATTACTGGGTGTCTCGACTTGTTTATGCAATACACCATTTCCTAATCTTACCACCCCTTACCACCAATACACCACCCCTAATTTGGGGATCTGAGGTTCTGAAGTGAAAATGCAGCACTGCCACCTAAATGGCAGCAGTTGTATGTAGGTGGAAGATGGCTTAAAAGAAATCGGTGAGTATTCACCATTGCAGTGTTGAAAATGTTATAAATGACAGGACTAATTGCAGTCTTAATTACAGTGGTGTAATTCTGGAAAAATAGATTAAGGCATTAAAGTTAGACAAACCTAACAGGGATTAAATGAGCGAGATAAGAAGCAGGCTATAAATTTATCTCTCTCTATATATGCATGTAATCTGAAGGCTGCTCTAGTTTTAAACCAACAAATTTGGTTGTTAGTTTATTCCAGATATTTTTTTAAAAAACAGTCTATGAAATGTAAGCCAATAAACTTCAAGTGGTTGTCACCAGTGAATGAGCAATATTATCTCTTTGCACCCAGGCACAGAGCAACGGTGATATATTTTCCAAGCAAACACAGACATTGTAATTTCATTGCCGTGTTGAGGACAGTAATTGTTGGGTGTACTCTAACTACATTCCTTTTCCCCTCTGAGCTTGCTCCCACATCGAGACATTAATCCTTGTTTTGACCAAAGTGTAACTCTCAAGGCACGCCTGCAATATGCCTGCCAACATTGCTCTAATAGTACTGTGGCTCTCTGTCATCAGGCTACCATCATTTGGATAATCCATGGCTGTAATACATCATTTATGTGCTATTGTTTTGATGATGCATGAAAGCAATGCATCATTACAGGACTACCAGCAGAGGCTGTCATGCTTTGTAGGAGGAAAAAAAAAAAAATTCTTTATAAATGTGAAAAAGAGATTAGTTATTTATGGGCGTTGGAAAGGAGGGAGGTTAGAAGGGGAGTGAGGAGAGAGAATATAATATAGGGACGTTTTGATTTCCAGAGGTACCTAAATCAATAGGAGCTGCAGGTGTTTATTAAATGCTAAAATTAGGAAAGGGAATTTCTGTATTTCCAGTTGCATGCTTTAAGCGTAGTGCCCTTTTCTCCTCTTTATAACTGCTGAAAAAGTGATTAAGGAGCTATCTGGAGCCAGGAGATGTGAACTCAGTGCTGGGGTCTGCTAGCTAAAGCCTTTCCTGTGTCAGTTCATACATATAGAATAGACACTTGGTGTTCTGATCTGTCCAAGCTGTTTTGTGCCCACCGCTAATGTCATTGTTAGAATCAGATGGGAAATTTATTAAAGTTACAGTATTAGTAGATGGTCCTTTTATTTAATACTGTACATTCACATACTGGAAGGCTACCATAAAGAAATTCAAGGCTAAAGCCCTGATGGGGTTTGACACTGAAATAACACATGGTTCAGGTGTCTGAGTTGCTGTCAGGCTCTCTGCAATTAAGGTCCTTATTGAACCTCAGCATCGGCCCTGTAAGCGAAGATGACTCGCTATGATTATTCGAGTAACTTGGCACAACGGGTGCGTTTTGTTCTACTAGTAGGAATAGAGTGTGTGCAAAGGTGGGCTGCCTCTAGATATCTCACTGGTTACTCTGTTATTTTTAAAGAAAGCTGCGTGGAGAGACCTTTGATTTCATACGGCGTCTTTCATATTTTAGATTTCTTGTTGCTTTTCAGTTCAGTGCTGGCAATCTGGCTGGTCTGGTGAGATCTACTCGCATTGCCTCAGTTACTATCCCAAAGCATCCAGGTTTGGGAGGCTTTCTGCAGTCCTCGTGAGTGGTCCTGTCTGTTCACAGATAAGGCAAACTGAGGGACAGCGGAAGTGTAAACATCTGTGATTACTGGAGATTAATAAGAAGCGACTAAATACAACTATATTGAACAGACTCTGTCATGGCTCCTGGGCTGTCAGGGACTTAATTTTAAAATCACAGACTGGGGCCTCACGAGGACCGTCTCATCATTCTTTTCCTGCTTGCCAAAATTGTACCTCATTTCTCCTCTTCTTATTTCTAACAGGCTGTAAAATCTCGCCCTGGTCTTTTCATTCTGAACCTGAAAGTGAAAAAGCCTTTCAGACTCAGTCTTTCTCCATTTTAGGTGATTACAAAAAGTCGACTGTCCTCAGATTTCTTTTCAGCCTACCTCAGAAGTCCTGGTTTCTATTTCCAGCTTTTGATCACTAATTCTGTCTTTGGTAAAATGCCTGTCTGGTGCAGTCCATCGGATTAAAATGGTTTACAGTAATGGAGAACCTGTACCTAGGTGATAGGATACAGACATCATTATGAGATGGGCAATACCTTCAATGCAGGCTTAGACATCTAGGATTTTTTTTTAGGAGAAAAACTGGCCAGAAAAGCATTTGAAAAATTATTAGGGCATCTTGAGATTCCATTTATGTAGCCCTCTGAGGCTCAATTTTACTTTTGCGGTCAAAAAACATCTCTTTATGGTTAAACAGGCTTTAAGGCTTGGGAGTTAGTTTTTATACTTGTTCCATATAACTTCAACTGATGTGCTGCTCTTACCTAACTTTGGTTCTGACTGATATGAAAAAATGTGGAAAATGAAAATGAAGAATGAATGTACATTTGGTCAAAGTTTCCATAGAGCTCAGCTCTGCTTCAGAATTGGAATAAAAGAGCTGGAGCCCATTGATAACAAGCTGTGAAATATCTCATTTGAACTGTGAGTATGATGCACCTAAAAGTATGGACCTGGATGTTGTTTGGTTACGCCTTTTTATTTTTATTTTTTTTAATTGAATAAGTGAGTAAATCTGGCTTTTTCCTTCAAGCCTTTAGTTGTCTCATCATCCCATTGACATTGGGGGAATTTTGAGTGCAGGGTTGGGTAGGAAAGACTTGTTGGCAAAAAGGAATACCATTTCTTTGAAAAACAGGTTGCTGGTGATATTGTTGTGTTTTCCGCTGCCTCCTCCCAACTTTCATTTTTACACAACGTGAACTGAAATAACACACCTTGGAGAGGGAGGCTAGCGCTTGCAGATTTTCACCCAGAGCAATTATGCCTATTCTTATTTCATTACCACAGACTGGGGAGCTTTTCATTTTAATGTCAGGAAGTGATATGTATAAGATGAAGATACCTGTTACCCTGGCTGTACTGCGAGCCACCATCTGTGCAGGGCGTGCGTTCTCCAGCTGCTGTAGAGCATGGCTGCGGGGGTTGGCGTACTTCACTAGCATAAGAATATTCACATGAAATTCACGGTATTTCCATTGTAGCTTATGAATGGGCTCTGTTAATTACTGGGGCAAAGATTGCTGTTTAATACACTTGCGCAGTGCCTTGCAAGGGTCTTCCTTCTCCCATTGGAGGTCTAGGGGTGCTGCCGTAATGCAAAAAATATTCTCTCTGATTGTTTCCTCTCCATACTCAGCCTCCTGCATCTGCTTGTTGATCTCATCTCACCTGCTCCTTTCCTTTGTATTCCTTGTTTTCTCTTCAAGCAGTATAAACATGAAAGCAATGTAAGCAAATCCTCACCTTGCATGTACACCCTCAGAACAAATCCCACTTGGAACAAGCAAAGCAGTGCCTTCCTGAATGTTATCTCAGGGCTTCAGTCGCTCAGTTTGGCTCCTGTACGTGATGCCAGTTCAGGTTTTGGCAGCTCAGCAAGTATAGATTTCTGCTTACGATGATCCCTGCAAGGAAGCAGTGGCTGGCATACAGACATGCAGAGCAGAAATAATTTGTCTGGCATCCATCTCTTTCTGATATGTTAGGTGGCACCAGCAGTCCTCATGGGGCCTGGAGAATGATACTAGAAGATGCAGACTTACAAGCATAAGTGCAAATTTTGGAGACTGTTCAATGATTGTGGCTTAATTGTCCTGTGGATATGCAATACAAATGCACAAAATAAAACTAAGGCACGTGGAGTTTGATAAAGGTGATGGCTCAGTTAAATCTTAAATTCTCTGAACACAGGAACTCACACCAAGAAGGGAGTGACTAAACAGGAATTCTTTGAACCTATGGTAATTAATGTCTCTCTGCATTGCCTACAAAAGAAAATGAAGCTGGTTGTTTGGTTTTTTTTAAAACAAAAACAGTGATGAAAGACCTACAAAATGGCTTTTGATCAAAACATTAAACTGAGCTACAGTCAAGCTCCTCTAGTTGGATTCATCTGGAGTAATATTTACTGTGGCTAACTTGGTACTATGAAATTTCAGGATCTAAAAGACCAAATTGTATTGTGAAATTTGACCACAGAAGCGTAGTTTGGAATGAGTTCGGAGTCAGAAATTCTGCATATGCACGTCAGCTCAGCTTGGCTGACTTCAGCACGTTTCTAGGTGTTCCTGGAGCAGTTGTCCCTTTTGCACTCCCTGAAGTGACTGATGCCTGAGTGTCCAATTTGAGCCATTTTTGAGACAAATATGCAAAGTTGCTTGGGATTATGCAATAATAAAGCAATAAATAAACCCTTCACCAGTCCCATTTCAGGCCTGTCCTGATGTTTTGATGGAACTGAGCTGGTTCATAGTATTTGTCCCACCTCACTGCACTGGACTGAGTTGCACTGAGACGCAACAAATATTAAATGTTCAGGCTGCAGATACACTTCAAGTTACCAGCCCAAGACTTGGCACTGAAGACAAAAGAGGAAAGAAGAGAGAGTGAAAAAGGAATCCATTGTTTTCAGCCAAAAGATGTTTAGTACTTTATAATTTCCAGTCTCTTTCTCTCTCAGGGTCAAAACTTGATCCCTTGTTCTGTATTTACAGGCATTTTAACATCTGTTTTCCCCTTGATTCAATTTACTAGACCTAAGTGACTGCTAGTTAAAATACACATGTAGGATAAGCTGTGTCATAATTGTCTGACTGCCATCTAATAAAGAAAGAAATGGATAAAGGGAGGCTGCAATTCAGAATAAAGATTTATCTGATAGGAGCATGTTTTCCTTTTAAAATACTGAATATTTCCAAAGTAATTTTTAGACAAAGTGGCTGAGATTGTTTACTTTCATATCTGTTCAGCAAACTAGAGTTGAGGATTTTAAATGACATGTAATTTGTTTTTCCCCAGTTGGACTACTGGGAATGGACACAGGCTAATTAACACTGCATGGATACGTTTATCCAGAAGAATCACATCATGGAAATGAAGATAAAACCTGGGAGATTTGCTTATTTTTTACTATTTTACAGAAAGCTATACTAACTGTTCTAATTTGTTTTTGTCGATTATCATTGCAGAGATTATTTCCCTTAAAAAGTTACGTCTTCCAGGGTATTCAGAATGTCTTTAAACTGAGGAGTCTGGTCCTGTATTTTTAGCCTAGGAAGCTATTTTGTGAGCAATTGTCTTAGCACACTCCCAATCTCTATTATGTTTTCCTATAAATCATCCTATGAAGCTTTTTGAATGGATGAGACATAGGCAGGTGTGAATACGTGGTGATCCAGGCCAAGCTGGACTCCAAGCCTGGCTCAGGATGTGCTGAACTTTACTACGTTCACATGCAGGTGTAGATGGAAAATACATCACTGCTGAGTTTTCATATGCTTGACTCCTTTCACTTGAGCTTCAAATGGTTATATATGTCCAGCAAAGGAAAATAAGCTTCTGGTTCATGGCTATGACCCGTACGTGGTAAATGATTGTGGAAGGGACGGGCGTAGCAAGCGTTGCTTGTGTTGCATGTGTTAGAGGAGTTGTCTGGTTACAGGCAGATGGCCAATGCATCAGTTAGTGTTTGTCCTTTTCCCCCCTTGCTTTCACCAGAAACTTCATTCTTAGCAAAATTGAAGTCTGCATGTGTAGTCGTCATTCAGCGTGCACCAAGCTGAACTTTCTCTCAATAGCACGTCGTATTTGGGTTTATGGGAAGTGAGTTGTAATCTCTCCTGGTTTGTAGAATATGAAATAAAGTCCATAAAGAGACACTGTAACAGTTTGGCCTCCCACATAGCACAGGTCAGGAGATTACAGCGATTAACTACAGACTGCAAGTGTTAATTACCATACACATACACACAATGTGCTTAATTCTCTTTTCATAGATGTTATTGTTTAGTATAATGCATAAGTTTATTTTCATCACCTGGAGCGGAGTTATTCTTATCTCACTCAAATACATTTAGCCAAAGATATTGTGGCAAGCCATCATTTTTAGGTCTACTAATGATAAACTTGCAGATACATAATGGTGACAGAAACACCAAAGGTAAAGAAGTGGAGTTCCCTTTTTGTGAAGGGAACCTATGGCAGAGAGACATGCAGTGAAGCTGTCTTTATTCTCTCCCTTTCAGGAAATTCAGATTCTGTCAGAAAACATTATTCTCCTCTAAGTTTGATCGCTTTTTAGTGATACTGTTCAAAATCAGAAGAAATGCAATTTAAATGAATATGGTTACCATTCTGTAAAATGGATGAAAAAGCCCCCTGAAGTGGGGAGTAGGGTTGTTGGCATCCCAGAAAATGGTCTGGCAGCTACGCTAAGTTAGTTTTGTTCTTTGGCAAGTGATAACAGTTTTAACTTTCTGCTACTTTTAAATGACTTTATATTGATGCTTTATTCAAATTTCAGCTTTTTCACACAAAAAGAGCAAGAGTTTTGTCTCTCACAAAGAAAACATCGTGAGCACCTCTCATTTTGTAATTAGAAGTAGGAAAAAAGGGATAAATTTCAGGGAGGATGTTGTATGTTTTCTAACAGGAGCTAAATGTATAAAGGGTTGGATCATACAAAAGTTATAAGAAAGGGAATAAAATTTTTGGCACTTTCAACACTTAGTCTGACTGTCCCTTTGGCATTTTCTGACAGACTCAGATGGAAATCAAGTCGATGTAGCAAAGGTTCTATCAAAGTGTAATGATTGGAACTTTCCCATAGAAATAAAACATTTTTGCAGGTTCTATTAAAAGTGCAGGTTAACTCACCTATTAATGCTTGAACTTTAGACTTTGCTGTAAATCCCAGATATCTAGAAAATGCAAGGGGTCATTTTTTGACTTTCTGAACACATTTTATTTCTTCTGGTGGTCCTACTTCATTTAAACATACATATTTCCTCATTTCAGCTGGTTTAGCTTGTACTTGAAATGCAGGGCCTCTGTATTCAGAATTCATAAAGCATCCTTCCCAGTAGTCTAAGCAGAAAGTCTCAATTTCCACATGCTATGTCAAGAAGAACAGAGCTGGGGGAAGAAGGTTTGAGAATCTGCATGTCCTTGGAGTTGTACATCTCAATCCACCACAGAAAACTGCTCATGGATTTAAGGCAACTGTCAGGAACTTGAGAGCAAAACATATTCCATTCCCCACTTGGCCATGGTACCCAGTGTGACCCCAGACAAGGCTTTTACCTTCTGAATTTCAATTCTCTCCGTGTCAATGTCATCTTTCCCAGCACAGAGTTAGTGTCAGGCTAAATCCATTCATGTCCATGAGATGCTCAGATACTACTCGTAGCCTAATGTGGTCTGGGGTGTAGTGGAACAGTGCAGAACAAAAAGCACATGGTGGTGGTGAAGAGGTAGGCTCAGCAGTGTTACTGTATTTAATTTCTAGGCAGTTTAATGAGGTAGGCCAGGTACTGCTAACAAATGCTCCCAGAACAAATGGAACACTGCTTCACTGTGTTTGCAGGACCAGGTTGCCTGGTTTCTAGTTATTTGGTACGAATCATAATTGCCTTTTTAAGGTAAGCATCAGGCTTGTAAGTCAGAAACATGTGTCATGGCGAATAGTTTTATGCCTTTGATCGATCGTGTTCCCCTCAAATAGAGGATTTGCAAGCAAATTGTCGTGTGGCTTGTAATTAAATTGCATTCTTGAACATTTTGTCAGAGACTGGGAAGGAAAGCTGTCTTTGAAATGTTGTTAATGAAATAAGGTTAGATGAAGTGTTAAACAATTTTGGTGTTACTTGACAATTATGGTTTTTTTAAGTAGGTTGTTATGTGTTACCTGAAGGCCTCTTATCCAACATGTTAACCTCACGGACTGGCCCAGTGTGTGGGCTGAGAGAAAGCTGAGGGATTGGTTTCACTGCATTTGCTAGCCCTGGAGTCAGGTCTCTTTAGGCAAATACACTGTTATTTTCAGTTGGGTTTTTGACCCCAAAGTTCATACTGAACAGTACTAACGTGCTCGAATATCCCTGTTGCACAAATATTACTATGTTTTGTGTGAGGAACAATGTCGCATATGTGACTTACCCCTTTTAAATTCTACCCTCTTCCAAAATCCTGAATACCTGGATGTACGGTTCTGACTGTGGGGAAAATTCCTCCAAATACAAACATGATCCTTGCAGTTTATGCACCTCATACATGCAGTCAGGAGCACTAGTACTATGTATGTTATTAGGTGGTGCCTCTCTTGAAAGGACCATCCTCATTTTGAGAAGCCCTGGATGAAAGTTGAATAAACTTCCTATTTGGTTGTGAGCTGTCTGGTAGAGGTGAGCACTGGCCCCTCATCCAGTCAAGCATGCCTTCGCGTACGTTTCCCATGCGGTGTGAAGGATGAGGTGTTCAATTAAAGGAACTACAGATATATAGTACAGGAAGGGGAATATTGTCACTGGTTCCATGTGATGGATTGAATACTTAGCTTTATTTTTTTCTTGAAATTTTTATAGGTTACCTGGCACAATATTGGCTAGGCTCCACTGAAAAGCACAGTCTTACTGAATTAATCTCTCCAAACTCCTGTGCTGCAGGAGTCCTTTCCCGTGTTGTTTTGCGGATAATCTAACACTTGGTGTAGCTGATTGAGCTCATATTGTGACACTGTGCTGTTGTAATCTGCCACACGTGGCATTCTGCAAATAAGCATGTTTAGCAGTTCCCTTCTTCCATCTTGCATCGAGCTTGGTCCAGAAAGAGCAAAACATCCAAAGCAAACAAGCTGTCAGGAGCCTGCTGTATCTGTGAAAGCTGAACCAACTGTGCAAGGAGCAAATGCAGGAACCATTTTGGGTGTGCTCTGACTTGTATCGTTCACTTTGCTCTTAGAAGTACCGTGAACAGCATGGCTCGTGGTCTAAAGCATCCCTCTTTCAATATCCGCATGACCCCTTGAACTGCAGTACCTGAGTACTGGACCAGTGAAATGGTCCTCCCGTGTCTCCACTGAAGTTCAATCATCCCGAAGTGACATTGGGGTGTCTGAGAGTTGGAGAAAACAAATGTCTTCTAAGGCATGGAGGGGGAAAGGGAGTTTGTCATGGGGAAATCTGAGCCAGCTCCTTAAAATTCAGACAAAACTTGCATTGAACTGAGGCAGGGTGTTTCAGGGAAATGTGAATTTTAATCTCAAGCGAGAAGAGAGTCAAAGGCTTTAGGATTCAAATAAAAAAGGCAAACAAGCTGTTACATAATGATTTCTTCTTCCATTAAGAAAACATAGCTTTAAATATGGGGGTTCTTTAATGACTATGTTTGATTGCTTGAGAGAACCTGCGCATAAAGAAATCTTTTTAATATACAGTATGAATGGTTCTGCTATCACACGTATTTCCAATTTGTAATTAAGCACCTTTAAAAAACTACTCACAATTAAAGTGTCAGTGCTTTCTTGAATACTCTTAATTTCAGTAAGCTTTTGATGCTTTATTCATGGAGAATATTAAAAGGCACTTAGTCATCTGTGAAAATATATGCATGGTATATAAGGCCAGAGTCAAAAGGATAGATGAGGAATAGCACTCAGAGGTGCCAATTCTCACGGAAGGAGAGATTTAACAGTTTTCAAGAGTTACTTCAAAAGCAGCAAAATATGTATATGTTAATATAATTTCAGATCATTATCTTCTATTAGCTAATTTGTGGCTCAGTAATTAGATGGCTAAAATCTCAAAACCCCTGCATGTATTTATGTGGGCCAACCTTATCAGCAAATTATTTTTATATGCCTTTTCTTTGTGCCAAGTCAAGTATTCTCATTTGTCTTGGAGGAACCTGGCTGTCTGATTTGGGTTTTTTCTAGGTGTGAGGGGTTTGGTTTCTTTTTCTTCTTTTTTTTTTTTTTTTTGTATTTTTAGTTCATTTCCTATATAAATGTTAAACAGATGCTGATTTGAATGGTAGCCTGGTATATTAATTATTGCACATAATGAATCTCAGAAAATGTAATAAAGGACTAATTGGTATCAATAAAAGTAACACTGACAAATGCCTTCTTGTATAATGTAAGCAATGTTCAGTGTCGCATAAGCAAGAGAAAAAAAATTCCACCTCCCATGGGGAATACTCTGCCATTTGATTTTCCTCTGGAAGAAAGGCTTTAGCTGGATGTTAAATAAATAAGACAGTGAACATATGAAGTACAGGTGTTCCTCAGCCTTGTTGGCTGTTTGCATTTGATTTTACTGGTTTCTGCCCATGAGTATTTGTTTTAAGCTTGGGAGAATTTGAGCTGTGGCAGTGTGATACTGAAAGTAAAGGTGATGGCACTTTGGCTGTTGTATTTCTTTCCTGCTGTAAATGAAATGTATGGTGGGGTGGTGTCCTGGTTTACATTCCCTAGACAGACCCAGTGCTTGGGGCATTCCTGTGGCCTCCAGAGATCCTGGATGTGTTCAGGCACACCAGACGCTGAACCTAAACCTGAGGGTGGTCTAGAGTCTTGTGTGGCCCTACTCACCTGCTTAGCTGGAGCCTTTCTGCTGACTTTCCTAGGTTTGATTTCAAATTATGTGAAAAGGGATAAACTTGACAGCTGGTGCCACAAGATGCCAAGAGCACCGCTCCTGGTGAAGTCACGATGTTCAATGGAAAAGGCTCATCAGACAACTGTTGTAATTTCATATCATCCCTTTCTCTTTCCCCAAAGCTCAGGGCTTCTGCCAAGCTTGGGGAAGGCAGAAATGACTGAGAAGGTGGTGCCAAGAGTGAGGAGAGGAGGAAGAACATAGCTTTTGAGTTTTTATTCTGCTTTCCTCTTTCCATCACTCCAAATCCTCATGTGTTGACATGTTCTACTTTCATCGCTTTGCCAAAAAGTCTTTTCTCCAAATGTGTTTATTAGCACCCAGCTGCCTAGGCTTTCTTACACCAGTCTCTTTTGCTCATCAGGCTCTTGTCATGGGATTTGCCAATAGCTTAAGCGTGAGTTATCAAGGTCAATGTAAAAATAATGTTGCACTCCGATGTGGAATTTCTTGTTTTTCCTAGCGGCAGTAATAAAGGCTCAGTTACAGTGACTCTGCCTTTTGCTGACATCATATATTTCAGTTTAGGGTAATGTTTTTGACATGTTCTTTATTCCTTTACTTAAGGCTCTCTGGGTAAATTTATTTCTTGTTCCGTTCTCGTCAAGTTTCTCTTGATGGTTCATTAGCCCCGATGCCCATCCCTTCTCTGTTCCTCTGTCCTTAAGCACATTTCCACTGCACCCTTCTGTTTGCTTGCATGCTCCTACCCTTAAATAAAACCTCATCACCTTGATGAGACTTCAAATGAGATTTGCAAAGAAACAGATCATTGAAGACGTGCAGGAAAGCTCTGGGTACAATGAAGGAATTTAGCAAGCTGGGTGGTTTACTCTTTCTTTTTATCCTCCATCCCAACTTAAATGTCAACACTAATTAAATTTTCCCTAAAATTAATCCAAAGCTTACTCAAAGCTTGGGGGTTTATTTGGTTCTTTCTTTATTTTGCCTTTTCTTCTCTGATGACTTCTCTTGCCCATCCCCTCTGCCCCCCCCCCATCCCCGCTAGTGGAATTCAGAAGTTCTCAAGTGAAGTTTTTCGGTGACAGGCCTATTTGAGGTTCACCCATTCCCCTACTGTCCATTAGACAGAAATTCACAGCACTTCTATTCTCCACTTCTGCAACTGACCTGCTCTATAACCTCCCCTTTACTTATTCTGCTTAATTATAGCTGTGACAGATTGAGGGCAGAGATGGTCCCATAGGATATGTGTCTGTACCGCACCAAGGATCTGGAGCTGTGGCTGAAATTTTTATTGCTTTCAGTAAGTCATATCCAAGCGGTAACTGGCTGAGGAATGGAGGTTGGGAACAGGTTTAAAAAGAACAAAATTTTTTTTAAAAATCCCATGCTTATTCCTTTCTTTTTTTGTTCTCCCCCGGAACAGTTTCCCAAAAGAAATATGTACTTGTACTTAAATAAGGACCTGTTCATGTGTGTGTGTGCAGGTTTTTTTTTTAATTATTTTTATATTCATACCCTTGCTTAATGATGCAGATAAATAATTTAGTGAAAAACATAATATCCAGAAATGCATCTTTAGCATCCCTACATATGTGCAAAATGCTCAGTATTTGGGTCTCTAATTTTGTCTGTAGCCTTTAGCTACAGGAGTATTATTAATAAGCTCCATGTTGTGTATCTGCAGATGTTCTGAGATCTTTTTTCATGGGGAATTATATAGCATACTAAATTTTCATGCAAGCAGTCTCTCCACCACAAAGGTATAAAACCAGAAAACTTGGATAAATCCACTAAGGCAACTGAAGGAATATGGTTATTTTAGGCAATAACTTTAATAGAATGGGCATATACATAGCGATAAACGTCCCCTCAACTTTATAAAGAGCCTGGCAAGGGTCACAGCACAAGGTGTTTATTACTGTAAGAGACATTAGTGCTGAAATGACAGATTTCAAGGCATTTGAATTGTCACTATCAAATGTCATCTTTGATATAAAAATGTAAATTTCACAAGTATCTGTCGACTCTTTGTTATAATTTAATTATCAGAACAAGCACTTTTTCATCTAGCGGATGCTGCTCTCAGCAAATTGAAAAGGGAGGCAATTAGCAACTGCCAGTTTCCCAACTATACAGGACTGTTGCAGCTTCTTGTTGTTTTAACAGGTACTTGGAGTGATGTTCCCTTATGGGATCAGCTGAAAAACCTACATGGTACTGCAGTTCTTCCACTTCATGCTTAACCACTGACTTAGTGACTTGCCAGCCTTGTAAATTATGGGCAGCACTGGAAAGTAGGAGGCAAAAATAGATTCAGGTGGAACTTCAACTCCTTTACAAAATCAGTTTGAGAGCATTTTGTAGACTTAGGGCTCAGTTCACCTTTGTAATTCTGAGCTGGTTGGAGTTATTCCGCACTTTGGCAGAGGTTATTTTTCTGCCTCCATGTAAAATCTGTGGAGGCTCTCATGTGCATCAAATATTTCAGAAAGCTGCTGTGAAACTTGTTTTGGTATGTTTTCAGAGCCTGCTAATACATCAAGGCTGCTAATCCATGTCTTTATTACATCTTTTAAATCTTGGGACTACTTATCAGTCATTCACTTCTTGATTTGTATCTCCCAGGTAGGGAAATAATTAAGAATTGATTTTGAAACCAGGAAACATGTAACCGCTTATATATAAAATAAGTAAAAATTATTGAACCAAATCATGCAGGTGAGGCTTGTCAAGGATTAGCAAAGTAACCGATTTGTAGCCTGAATTCTGTCACTAACTTTATAGAACAAACCACTTTATGAACAAAGTAATTGACTCCCCGATGCCAATTATGCCTCGTACTAGTTGCTATTTTATAGTGCAAATACATTATTTAATCAAATGTGGGTTTTGCATTTTATATGCAAAATTCCACTTTAATTAACTCCAGTAAAAATTGAAGGTCCCCATTCTCTGAGATAAAAAAAAAAAACAACCAAAGGAAACCCCCAAACCCTCAGAACTCAGCCATAGCACAATAGGAAACCTGTGTCAGTTCAGTCGATTCATTTATACAGCGTTACATGATCCAACACTTTAGAACAGAAATAAGAAAATAGTGCCTATCTAATATTAAAGTATAGCTGCACTTTTTCTAATTTTCCTCTTTACTTACTTGCAAGAGCCATAGGGTGATGTGGGTGCTTGATGTTTACGGGGCCAAAGTCAGATGTGCCTTTTCTTGCTAATACAGTCTTAAGATGTAGTGATTTAAAGTGTGGAGAGATTTCTGAAGCTCAAGTATTTTCTGGGTAGGTATATGAGGAAGAAAAAAATCCTTTATAATTTGTATTTGTGTTACTCTGTCATATGTAGTAGGTTATGCTAACTGAATGTTTTATGGAAATGAAGCCGAACCGTTGGCAATAAAAGTGTTGTGCACAGAAGTGCGTAAGTGGCACCTGGCAGAAGCTGACTGACAAAGTATAACAAATATTTGACATGTCCTGTAACTATGTAACACTTGGTCAAAATCCATTTGGGTCACAAAGCACCTAGGGCACAATAAAGCTTAATAACACCATTTCAATTTCACCCATTTGCTTATGCTGTTTTATTACTGGGATCTCTCTCTCTATAGATTTTTGAGCTCTAAATTCACAATTTAAAGCATGGGGCTTCAAAAAGTATCAAAGGACTGACTCTCTTAGATGTGAAAGATAGATTTAATCTCCCAGTATTTATAATTTTCCATCCTTTTGGCACAGCTACAACTTGTGTTGAAAGCTTTCCAATGAATCAGCGTCCCCTGGAATGGAAGGAAGAGTTGTAAACTCTGTGGCCTCTTTTGAGCATCATGTGAAATACTGAGCAGGGTGTATAACTGAAAGGGAGAGAAACAAAACAGAGGGCACCCAGAAAGAAATGAAATGCAGGCAACAAACCCAAAGGGAGGGATGCATTGTTTTGTTGCACTGTAGTAGATGAAAGTTGGGTGAAACCAGTGATTTGTGCAATCCGACAGTCGACCAGGGATCAAACAAAGCAGCAATAGCCGATTTTGTAATAACTTGCCTTCAGGAGAAGGTTCCTTAGCCCTCATTGTTCAGGTTGATGCAGGTCATATGGTAGTTGTTTAGGAGAGGGGAATGCAGTACCGGCTGTGATTAATCAGCTGCTGCTCTCCTGGAGAAAGCTGCAATCAGCTCACAAAGCAGAGGGATGCTATGGGGAAGCTCTTGCAGGAGCAGTGGGGGGAAAGTGCGGTTGAGAAAATAGAAATAAGGAAGCAGGAGTTGCTTTAACATTTTTGAGCAGAAAATTGTTTGATGTTGAAACAATAAATGCACCCCTGGAGTCAAGGATTGAAATACAGATATTGATGTCCTGCTCTGTAGATAAAATAGCTTATGAAGGGAAAAGCAGAGGCTGCAGCAGATTCTAGTGCCATGTGAGTGTTGCTCTGTAACAAAATTCTTGTTTGCTTTTGGAGGTCCCTCAAACTGTAAGAAAATATTCCCCATAAGTCTGTCCGCCATACGTGCTAACAGGTTCTACAGAGTAACAAGGGCACTGTATTAAATCTTATGCTGACCCCTTTTGAATTAATTTTGAATGCTTCTTTTCTCCTTGCTTTCTTCAGCTAAGTAGTTACTTATGGCTGTAGCTGCTGTAAAACATGAACTGCACTCCCCATCCTGGGTTGTTTATTTTTGGGTGTTTGCAGTAAAGTGCAGATAATATTGAGAAGGACAGTTTCAAACATGTGTACAGTTTTTATCCATTTCAAATGTCCAGAGGCCTGTTTCATCTGAAAATTAGTGTGAAGGCAGGAAGGAATCCCACATAAGGACATCACCTGGAAGGATCACAAATCTAACATAGCATTTGTTAGTGGCCTATAGGGAAACTTTGCTTGCTTGCTTTTAGCAGCGCAGTTATTCTCCCCTTCTTCTGGGTCGATTATTCACACAGTAATAATAAAAATTTTCTTTAGATTAGCAGTGAAAATAAGTAGGAGGAAAACCTGATATACGAGCTGGTCACACCGCCAGGGTACTGCTGAAGCCAGTAGAATATTACAGGGACAGAAGCTGGCCCAATGCTCTTTAATTTGAACGCATAAAAGCTGGTTGGTTATTCTGGGCATGCATGTATCCCTGCACAATTAGATATATGTTTGCCCTTGTTCTGTTTGTGAAATAGCCAAGTGAGGTTTAAATTCTTTCTGCCACAGCAGCTTATTGCCAATGTAACTAAGCCTGAATTCAAGGAACAGACTTTAATGAAGTTCATGGACCCGATTTTTTTTAGTTGACTGTTAGGAGCTTTGTCCCAGTTCAGTTCCCAGTGGATGGTTGTCCAAGTTACAAAACCTGCCATTAAAATTGGCACTAATTGGGCCCCTTGTTGCAGTCATAACAGGGTTTCCAATAATTCAGTGGCCCAGGCGTTTGAACCCCTCTCTAGGCAAATGCTCATTAGCCTCCAGTGGCATTTGCTCCTAGCGTAGGGACTCATTCGGCAGAGAAACTTAGATGAATGGCTAAGTAGTGCAGTGGAAAGCATTAAGAGGTATTTGTGTAATCTCTCTCCTTGGAAAGCTAAATGACAGTGTCACTGCCTTTAATGACATTTCTACAAATGTTGAGCTTGTGTGACGGCACAAAGGGATGTTTTCCTGGCAAAATCTCAGCTGTTTTGCTGCTGTGCATTATGAAGCAGCTGGGAATATGTATGACCAGGGAACCTGTTGGTGTAACACCTCTTCCACCATCCAGTCTCACCCTCCACCCCCTTCCCGGAGGCAGGAGAACCAGGTCCCCTCCTCTCGCCACTCAGCCCCTGGGGCCGCGATGCATTTCTTAGCAGCAGTTGCCATCTTGGCTGAGCCTGGAGGTCCACAAAAGGCAGATCTTCAAGAAGGATCAATCCTAGATGCTACCAGGATGTGTTATACTAATTAGCTAAAGGGTAGTCTGTGTAGAGGTTTTCAGTCTATACATGAAGCTGAACACCACTTCAAATCTAGGCTTGTTCTATTTTATACTATTTTTTTATTACCTCTCAAGCAGATTTGCAGGCTCCACTGTGCAGAAAAACAAGCTGATAAGGGCCAAGTTTGGCGACTTGTTTTCAGGGCATGCAGATTTAAGCACATGCTGTGTTGTGTGGTGAAATCTTGTCCTGGTTCAAAGCAGTGGAATTATACAGTGGACATGAATACGATATTCCTTAACACAGTGAAGGAAGGTCTGCTGTCTTCTGGTAGAAAGACTGTAAATATTTCCCTCCAAGTTTTAATCTTCTTTCACCCTCTTTCTCAATTTTATAACTTCTGTTAATCCCTTTGGTTCCTGCTGACTTTATTCCAACAGATTTTCCATATGTAGGGAAAAAACAATTTTCTACTGCATGGCTTTCAGTTGTAAGTCAATGGCAGATTTATTGCTGTTTTCCAGCAGTATGTTACATATCTTTTTATTTATATTTGTGATCAAATACTGGCCAGGTACCTGGTAACTCAAAGGATACTTATTAAATAAATGTCACCCTTGCCTGGAAAGAGAAATAGTACTGGAAAGAGATTAGATTTATCCAAATTTGGGGATGACATGTAGGGGATCCTCATGTTTTTTTCTCCTATGCAGTCTGTAGACTTAGAATTGACAAAATATATGCAAGATACTCTTTGCAAAAATAGTTGGTTCGTATTTCTAGAGCTTGGTGATTAATAAGTCACGAATCATGTCACAGGTGGTTTTATGTTGCATATTAAGTACTTACCAGTCATTTATTTAAAACAAGTGTCAGTAATTCAGACACAGGAATGGGTGATGGGCAGGGAAATATCTGCTAATCTGTTTCCAAGCAAGTGAACAGTTTTGAAAATCCCATCCCCAAAGTGATTTAATCTTCAAAGCCTATGTAATTTTCATTAAGGGAAAAGGGAGAAGTACAGGCCGATCTGCAAGCTGTCAGCATAGCTGAGTTTGTACTTCTGAACGAGATTCCCCAGGGACAGGATGTACAAAAAAGAGAAAAGGACATCAGGAGTGGTTCCTCTCCATACAGACAGTTGATGTGGGAGGGCGGAAACAATGAAATAATCTATATGAATTTAGAAAAGAGATGGAGATGAGGCATTATCTGGAGAAACAAGTGTGGTCAGATTTTTTTATTATTAATTTTTATTTATTGAGAGAATAAAATACATCTGTACTGTCTAGGGAGGGAAGTGGGTGTATTGGATCAAGGGGATGAGTGGGCCAAGGGATGAGAAGGGAGATCAGGAGGTAGGGTGAAATCACTGCGGATGTAAAGGAGAAGAGGGAATGATCTTCCTCAGTCTGTGCTGGGGAGGAGGAGAAAAGCTACAGGATGGAAGGAGAGTCCAAGGAGGAAAAGCAATGTGAGTCACTGGCAGTCAGTTTTCTTCTGGGGGAAAAAAACCCCAAACCCACGGTATATTGTGCATGAGAGAGATGGAGACCAGAAGGAGGGAAGGTTTGCAGAGTAATTGATGGTGAGGAGTGACTGCTCTCAGTACTTATTCAAAAGTTATTTACTCTAAGGCCCCACAGGGTAACACAGAGAAGGTTAATTAAGAACTGAGCTATCCACTATTCCAAGGTGGAACTGTACTTACAGGCTCAAGTAATACAAGCTTTGCTTTAGAAGAAGTCTCAAACTCCAACAGCTGGTTTTCTTTTTCCCCTTAGCTCTTTCCTTAGTCTGTTTTCCAGTTGCTTGCTTTTTTGACTGCGCCTTCTTCCTATCCTACCTTTAAGACTGAGCCCAATTAATATTGTGATGTGTTTACAAACACAAAATCTCCTAGCCTGTTTCCCAGTAATCCCACAGGGTGTGCGTTCATGGTCTGTGTCCATGCTGACACCATGATGTCTTGCTGTGTGGTGCATTGCCATGGAGATTTGGATTGCCATGGCAACTTGCACCTTTTCGAGGCAGCAGCAAAGGCTGAATCAAAGGAGCTTTGCAAAAGTGAAATAGCAAAATCTCAGGATCCGATATTTAAACATCAAGAAGAAGCCAAAAATTTTCCTGGTCTGGCGTACTTCTCCTTTGCTCTGAGGATAACCAAAGCGTTAAATGCCTAAATAAATGGAGTTTTCTTAGTTTAAGTATTAGTAAATAAAGAATCTTTTGAGCAGGCTTGGCATTCATACAGGGCTTAACAAAAAAGGAATATATTTAGGAACAGCCACTGCAGAATAGTGTCTTTCTGCTGTCAGTGGATTTAAAGGCAATCAGTTCAATAGATACCATTGCCTCAGTTTCCACAACCATAAAATGGGCATGTGAAGCAGATGAAAGGAAGATGATGTTGTTGTGGGAAGGGTCTTTAGGCGATGGTTTGGGGAAGAAATAGCAGCAATGGATTGTAATTTTAGTCCCTTCTTGTAGGAGGGACCTAAGAAATGCCTGCTGGGCCATCCTCACCTCTGTCCTCTCGCAGATGAATGGCAGGTAGCAAATGATGAGGAATGCTTAGAGGAGACGTAGTCCTGTATGTAGGCAATGCATGCAGTAGTGTGTGGCATCGTAGTTATGAGGCTTTGCCCTTGGATAGGAAAAATTTCCATTTCCCTGCTAACCCAGACAGGTACCACATAGTCCTGCTTCCAAAATTGGAGGATCTCTGATCTCTGCGAATGGACCACTTGGATATATCGGGGATTTAATGTATAGCCAAGGAAAGCCAAAATCAAAAAAAAGCCTGCTTACTGTATGTGCCAGCCAGAGTTTTAAAAAGCTCTGTTATGTATGAGAAAATAACTGAGTAGATCATCAAAATCTTTCCTTTGTTTTATTTATGTTAACTTTCTCCAGAATAGAAAAGCTGTTTTCACGTATTTTCCATATGTGTTTTGGAAGTTCTGAATGACATTTTAAAATATCAATAAGATACAGGCTTTAGGCAAAACTACTTTTCAACCACTACTTGGTGTTTGAGAATTTTTTAATGTTAATCTGTGCCTGTGTGAACACAGCCAATAGTGCTGTGAGCCATATGATCATGAAACTATAAGTAGCCGTTTTTCTTACCTTTAGTTACCTTTAGTTACAAAAATCTTAAAAATCTTACATATATGTCTATATATGAATGGTTCCAGCACTAACCTATCTTTGTGGGAGGTGGACACGTGCTATGAAGGAAGATTTCTTTTGTGCAATGGTAGATACATTGGGTTTTTTTTTTTTTTGTGGAAGTGGAAAGAAGAAGGAAAGGAAAGTGCTTTTCTGGCTGCCTGTTTTCAGCGAGAAGGGGGTCCTCTCTGAAAGCGTTTTAACTGACAGACTAGCAAGCTGAAGCGTACTGTGTATAATTGCAGCCAATCACAAATATATAATCATCACTACAGTGGAAGCAACTTTAGTGGGGGTGGATGAATCTACCAAGACATGAAGAATTGAATCTTGAGGGAGATATATAACATTTCAAAGGAAAATAATTTCAGTAACGGAAAAATCAAGGTGACTTGGCCTGCTGGGGTAAATTGTCTCCCTTAACTCTTTAGGCATGTTTACACTTTGACGGTAGGACACAAGTGGGTGGAAGCGAGGTGCCTTGGCTTTGCATCTCATTGGTACGGTGCTAGGCTGGTTTTCTGTCTTTGCCCTCCTCACCATTGCTCTTGTTTTTCTTTCTCTCTCCCTCACTTATCCTTGGCTCATATGGCAAAATAACATCTTCCCAGCCCCTTCTATAGTTACTTCTGGTCCTTCCCTGGGTTATACAAAACGATAAAATTTGCTTAAAAGCCTGCTCTGGGGGAGGAGTTCATCCTGAGGGCAGCCTGGATGTTTGAAGAAGTTTCCTGTATACTGGCACTTGCTGCAGTCATTTCAATTCAACGTATTCAGGCTACTGGTGAATGATAAAAGCATACACAATTTAGAAATCTTCAGCACTTAATTCTTAGGAATTGTTGTTGCTCAGCAAATGTTATGGTGTGCCCTTTATTTGGCAATCATGAGACAGCAGTAAATTGCTAGAAATGAGTTCAACTGGAAAAAAAAGAGGCAAAGAAAAGAGGACCCCCCCTCCCCCAGTCTCGAAATGACTATACACAAACCCACATACTTCATTTTACTGTAAAGATGTATTTCAAACCAATTCAGAAAGATTAAAGTTGGCAACTTTGCAATAAGATGATTTTTCCACCTTTTAAGTTAATAGCATGGTAGATATAACTTTCGTCTCTGAGAAGTCAAGCTCTTTTCTCTTTCCCTTTTAAGTGGTATTTTTTTGAAAGGTACAATCAGTTGCTTTTGTTGCAGGCATCTCAACATGTACTTTCTTGTGTGAGTTAAAATCGATTTCTGATATAATCTCTGTTGGAAGTCAGAAATGGAGCTGCTGGTTGCAGCTCCTAAGCAAAATTTTGTGAAGATTCACTCTGGCAGTGTTCCTTTCCAGATGTCTGAACGTCTGAAGTTTTATCCCTAAAATGACCGTGGAAAATAAGTTTTAAGGGCCTCGAGCTGCTACTGGAAAGTTTGCACTTCAGTGCCTTATTTTGATGTCATCTCTGACTTCTATGTTTGTGTTTTAAAAATACTGCAGTGATGACTACTGAGACTTCCGTAGACCAGAAGTTGGGGGCCTTCCACACTGGAAGCTGCTCGGTTGTGTTTATTTGTATTGCCAGGAGAACATTTGCTGGTTTGGAAAGCCAAGATTCAGGACATGATGATTGTGTTCACTTGAAAATAAATAAGTAAATAAGTATCTGGAAAGAAGATTCTTTCAAGTGGCATTGATCGAGTATATGAATAATTTAAGATGCTTCCCAGGAGGTCTTCCAGATGAGCAGACTCCCAAGCTGCTTATTAAAGAAGAAGAAATAATTCTGTGCCGTCTGCTCATGGGATGTCTGCAGACAGATCATGATTTTAATGGTTAGGTCCTTCAGCTACTGTTCTGTTAGACACTATTCAACACATAAAGTTGCATCTCACTTGGATTGTAAAAGGGTTTTGGATTAAGCCCATGAGGAGATCTTGGCAGACTTTGGGCTATTCATACTACAAGGTGTCTAACCAACATCAAAATATCACGTCTAATGTGCCACAACCTGTTCTGCCGTGGAATTAATGGATGGGCAAAGGGTCATCATGGTTGCCTGGGAGAAAAATGGAGCTTGCTTTCTTAAAGGCAGTGTGGGACCCTGCGGGAAGGGCCATCTTCTGAGCATTGTCACTCAAATCTTTGCTGAGCCTACTTTGAACATAGCTCAATTTTATTAGCTGCCTTTAAAACAAAAAAAATAATTCTTAAAAAAAATAAAAAAAATCAAAACACCTGTCAGGGTATTTTAAGGACACTTGGGAGAGAAAAATTGCAGCTGGTCAGATCCTTAATTTTTGCCTACAGCCTGGCCATATAAACTGCAATGATAAAATCAGCTGGACCACAAAGAGCAAACAAAATAAATGGATGTTTTACAATATGTAAACAATTACAGAATGACATTTGGCTTTAGGTTAATTTCTCTGCCTACTCTGGAAAATTGCCATCTGTAAGCAAACATATTGACTAAATTATTTTCAATGATACAGAAAAAAGGGCTAAAGTACTAGCATTTCAGATAATGACATCAGCATTATTATGGAGTTATGTTAAATTAAATGGCAGGTGGAGAAGTAAAATTGATCTCCTATGCTAAGCTGTACTGCATAAATAAAGAATTCATTTTTTTGATATATTGATTCTCTGTGGATTGCTTGCCAAGAAGATGCTAACATCAGCTTATCTGAATTAATACATGGTATTAGAGGAGGAAACCAACATCAATATTCCAGCACTTTGCAGACCGCAACCTGCATTAAATCATGATTCAGATTTATTGTTACGTACTTTCCATTCAGGAAAGCCCTTGCACCCCTCAGGCAATGGATATTAAGCCTGGAATATTTAAATATAAGCCTGTAGGCTGTTTAAAGACAATCTGTTCCTGTTGGTGCTAGGGTCTGGCTTGTGCAAAGCAGAAGCAGTTCTGTTGTCCTGCTCTTGGTGCCATGTTTAGTGGATTACGTTTGGCCATGGGTCTTATTTTAGCATTGCAGAAGTGAAAGGGACTGTGTTCGGAATCCACATCGTCCTTTCATTGCTGCATGAGCTGAAGCAACTACAATGGTGTTACCGTTAGTGGCGTATAGGAAGGATGCTTTTATGGCTGAGATGTAGAAGTGGGGTTTGAAATACTCACTAACATCAACTTTTAACTGCATGACCCTGAAAAAAAAATCAGAAACACTTTGCTTTTTCATTTGTCTTTTTGGTCTGTTTTGTATTTGTACAAACTCAAAGGACATATGTGTCCAAGTAACAATCCGGGAAGGCAATTGTATTAAAATATGACGTAACTCAAATATTGCAATCATGCAAAATCCTTAATTTAAAGAGGGTGAATAATCTCATTTTACTACAGGAAGACTTCTTCAAAGCCTAAAGTCCAGAACAGAAATTTTTTTGAAAGTCTAGACAGTAACAGAATTAACTCATAAAGATATAAAGATAAATGTTTTATTATATTTCAGCCCAGTGCTGATCAGGATGGCTAAGCATTAACCATGAGAAGCAGAGCTTTGTATTTAAGTGAAAACCCATCAGGAAGAACAGACTTACAGGATGTTTCCTTAGTTATACTGTAACAGTCATTTAGATATTGTATTTGACTTCTTGCCCCATTTCATTTTCAGTATGTAATTTCTAAAGAAAAGAAAAGTAAATTGCCATTTTTGGATCATCAGCAATGAAGCACTGAATTTTTTAACCTCAGAAAAAAATAAGCTGCTGGAGCGCAGTACTGAGTTGTAGCCTGCTCACTGATGCTTGGTAAATTGTATAATGGTTTTCTGCTTCCCTTCATTGCTACAGCTGTTGGCTTCAATCTGTTTTTGTGGTTTGATTAAAATAACATTTTTTTGGTAACTCGTCAATTGTCCGGTGCTGGATAACATAAATGAGCTCATCCTTTTTTCTAAGCTGAGTCAAGGTATCTACTTAAGAACAACTCACCAAAATACCTAGATAGCTGATACAGGAGGAAAGCAAAATAAAATCTAGGACTTGAAAAATTTTGCATAGAAATCAGTGGAGAAGAAAACCCGTGGAGGTTTTGTGCTGTGGTTAACTCATTTAGCTAACCTCACCTCTTTTGCACCTTTAAGTCTCATATGGCTGAAAGGGAGGACAATTTGCCACGTGTTCCCTTCGCCAGACACCAGTTTAGAAATGCCATACCCTTTTGTCTACTGGAATTATTTGAGATTTTTTTAAAAAGCTCTAAAGAGAGACTGACAGTAAACTGAGGTAAAGATTGCTAGAAGGAACTAATGAGCATTTCATAGGAAGTACAAATAAAGATGCAAAATTCTTCTCCAAAGAGCAGGATGCCATTACTTTGGTTTCGTGGAAAGCAGCCATCTTTTTTGTGCAGGGTGTCAGATTTAAATAGGCCAGAGAAATGAAAGTTGGGCAAAGAAAGAAATATTGTTCCTATTTTATGGCTGGGGAGTTTTAGCACAGGCAGTTGAAAGAACTTACACAATCTCATATAGCAGCAGTCAGAATCCGAATTCAGATTTAGTTCCAATAAGCAGCTTTTATCACAAGATTGTTTTTCTTCCTTTTATAACTGGTAGTTATAGCATATGTATAAATAACCAATAGGCCTTTAAAAATGGAATCCGTCTACTTCTTCTACTCCATTTCTAATTCTAATCCTAGTTACATTGGCCAGTTTATTATCTCAGATATTTACTTTCCACTATAAATGGAAATGACTCCTTTCCCTTCTTCTTCACGTTTCATGGTCGTAATATCCTCTAGTGTTCCATTATCTCTTGGTACCTATGATAGATCAAAATCTCAGGATGTTGCTTTTCTTGTAATAAATTAAATTGGCTGTAATAGGAAACTTAAGTATCTGGAATGGTTTTTTTGTAAGTAATGGGTAAACTGGACTTTCTGTAGCTGAAATTGAGTTCTAAATCATTTATCATGCTATGTAAATTAGTGTAAGAATGCACAGTGTAAGTGTAGGAAAATAACCATCCAGTGTCATTCTGAATAGATTGTATGTTTATAGGGACAGTGTTCATTAATTTTTGAGAACAGAGTCTGAACTACTATTTATCAGACACATTCTTGGTTCGATTAAAATATTCCAAGTGGAAAGCTTCTGTTGGAGTTCTGGTGCTTCAAGTACAGTTTCAACATCAGTTTTTGTTGTGCTCATATTTCACCAAAGTAAAAGTATTGATCAGAACAGAAAGTATTGGTGATTCATCTTGAGTCGCAGTTTCGTACATGTTTTGTGTTTTAAGTTTTATAACAAACATTTTGACACCGAGCCATTGAGTTGATTGATAAATATCTAACAGCCTCTCTGTATGCTAAATGTCATAAACTTAATGCACATCATAATTCATTGCTTACACGTTACTTTGCTGCAAAAATAGCAGAGTGGAATGGGTCATGGTTTGTTTGCGGCTCTTGAGAACTTGCTGAAATGGGACCTCTGATGTCCAGCAAAATGAGAGGGGATGGAGAGTGGTTTTTTTGGTGGGGGACAAAAGTTGCTTGCTGCTTTGCAGGCAGGGTGCTTTGTATGCACCGATCACTGTGAATTCTGGTTCAGGTTTGGAATTAAGGTGAGATACTGCTGCAGAAGTTTACATCTTAACTGCAGATCTGTGTGCTATCACTTTCAACCTTGGTTCTCTGTTCCATTTATCAGTGCACATCTGGTACATATAAGGCATGACACTACAGGTAGAATCAACCTTCAGACGATGCTTTCTGCCTAAAAGTGGCAGAGGTTTAATGGAATTACTTTATTCTGCCCCATTTTGCGGCTTGACCAAGGCATGCAGGGGAAGAACAGGAGTTCTGGATGGGCAGTGGAGAGCTAAACTGAGCACTCCTCCAATTGCTCTGACTTGTGCTGGCTGCTGGCAGAGGGCAACGGTGTTGCAAGGGCAGTCTGAAAGCCTTTCATTCCTTTGGCAAGCCTGAATTAGGAGGGCTTTGCAATTCAAAATTATTATTTTTTTACTGTTTTTTCCTATTCTGATTTTCCTGTTTTTCTCCTGTACTGATTTTCCTATTCTTTTCCCTCTCACAAACAGTGCATTGGCAGGATTTTCTGTATAAGTACACAGTGCTGTGCACTGGTGTTTCAGAAGATGGCTTGACTCAGTGTGGTGAGGCTCGTACCAGTTTGCTCTACTCCTCCTTGCCCATTCGGAGCCTTGGACCTGTTCCCTGGGTGCCCTGATTTCAGGAGAGATGAACTTCATCCTTATCCCAGACAGTCTCCTTGTGCCCGAGGAGTGGACCTGTCAAACACAGTCCTGGTACTAGAGCTTTAGATGATCTTTTAGGTATTCAGATGGTCAACGCTGCCCAAGGCAACTGACAGCGTTAATATCCGTAAGAGGAACAACCTCAGATCCATCATTCAACACGGATCATCTGTCACACAGCGTAACGGCAGCTTGTTACTGTGGGAAATCCTGAAATCCATAGCAGTATTGTCATGGGTTTATGCTTATCCTACATGGATAAGAATGTTTACTGTAGGTGCAGTGAAATTTGGGGAGCATAAATACCCAAAGGAAAAACACCAGAAGTGCTTGGCAAGCCAATAAACTCATGCATTTTATTTATAGGTCTTCAAATGAAGGGTGCTTTTTCGTGGGCTAATACAGACACCTTTCAATAACAAAACTAAGTAGCACCAATAAGAGAAGTAATTAGTTCACTGAAAACAATCAAAATCTAAAACTTTAATGCGTGCAAAGAGTAACACAGGATATGTAGGATATAGAATGAGCAGGAAGTTTAAATGTGTTGGTTTTTTTTTTTTTAAAGCATGTCATTAGCTTGATGTTATATTGTTGTTTTATGCTGGGTTCCTTAAGTTACATACAAATTAGCTTTTTGCTTCATATAGACTGTGTGCTTAATGAATATTCTAAAATGGTATTTTATTAATGTGCCACCTTAATTAGTGGATAAAAAAGGCTCCAAACACCTTTAAATTGTGTTATTTCCAAGGCAGCATGAGAGAAGCAGAAGGTAACAGTGAATTTCTAATTCCCTTCAGAAAATAAAAATCCAAAGTAATGGCTGCAGCTATTTGTGTCAGACATAAAAATTGATATAACATGTGGTAAACCTCCTATTGGGTATTATTACAAATGATTGATTTCTCTCTCCCCCTACAGTTTAGATGGTGCAGTGCTTACTGTACAAACAACTCATGAAAAGTCAACATGTTTTACAAGTAAATAATTTACAGCCACTCTGCGGAATACAGAATAATATTTTACATTAAGTGACATTAATTAGGGTAGAAATATTCAAATGGTGAAGAACTGGGAGATGACTGTTGCAAAGAAATTTTTTTTTTCTTGCAGTCTAAATGCAAATCAGAAGCTTGGAGAGTCACGAACACATTGCTCTTGGGGGAGAAATAATTCCCATTAAGTACCCAGCTCTAAAATTATTGCAAGATTTTGCGAATGTGAGCCAAATTCAAGACAGTGACAATCTCAGCCATTGCTGTCATTGAAGGTTTTAGACGCGTTTTAGATCTGTTTTAATTAGAGGTGAGATATATCTCATAGTCTTGGGGCTTAATCCCATAAACATTAAAGCATGTGGTTGTCCTCACCCACAGCAGCAAACCAAGTGACTTAGCAGGATTAGTTTCATAGACCTGGATTTTTAAGGTCAGTACAGACTACTGTGGTTTAATCTTGCTCATAAAATGTGCGCTAGAATCACACTCAGTAATTTCTGAATTGATCCTGATGATAACTTCTGACTGAAGTTGTGTGTTTAGAAAGACTTAGTGATTATCAACTGCTTTTCATCCACCATCAAAAAGCCGTAGTGTTAAGAGTGTTAGCAGAGAAATCTGTGTCCATTATGTGTTTGTCTAATTTCACCTGTCCGCTTTGTGCCACTGTGCAGTTCAAACAACGATTTGATATTAAAAATCTTACCAGCAAATAGATACATGATAGATGTACTTTGTTAATATTTTGTAAATTTGCAGAGGTTTGGGTTTTTTTCAGTTTAAGCCTTGCTGCAGAATGAAGAATTTCTTTTGCTAAGCAATGTCCATGCACATGCAGTAAAAACAAAGCCCAAACATGTGGGTCAAGCCCTCCGTGTACTTAAATCAGTGCAACTCTGTCGACTATAGAGGGCTACACAAGCTTGTGTAGGAGAGGTTTTGACCATGTCTATCACATGCATTCTCACCTACATTGAGCATGAAATGAGCACGCCATTTGTCTGCTAGACTGTTAAAAATCAGATATTTAATAGATGTTTTTCTCCTTTGATTTGAAATCAGAGCGTTACGATTGTTCTGCTTTACCAGCATGAATCTGCTGAGAGCTGTTTACTGCCATTGACTGTGTGCAAAGAGCTCGAAGAAATAAAAATCTGGTATAAAAGGAGATGAGGAAGGGAAACCAAACCTGTTGACCAGACTTCTTGCACCAAATGTTGCTGCACTTCCATAAAAAAAAATCAACCGATACCCTGAGGAGAGCAGAGCTTCAGTGTCTCTGTGCAGCGTTTCTGCTCTAGGAACCTCTGTTGGTTTAAGCTGCCTCCTGCAGCCTTAACTGCTTGAAAAGGAGTGGGAGACGGTATTATATCTTCTGAGGTATAACCCTGTATAAAAAAGTAAAAAAACCCAAACAAAACAGTAAAAAAAGTCTATGTATATATATGTAAAGGTTAAACAATAAAGGGCAGAGATCAGCAAAAGTAATTAGAAATTTAAGTGGAAAAATTAATGGAGGAGGGAGGGGGAGAAGAGATCTGGACCCTGGTTTGGGGAGGGGAGACAAGCCACTTGAGATAGGAAGCCTTAGTTAGCTCCTCAGTTTCACAGTATCTACCATAAAAAACACCCATCTGGTGTTTGAGTTGATAGAAAGGGCCTGGATGTCAAGTTTCATGTGTGAAGTGATTTTGTTCGGTTGCACCCCGATAAATGTTTTCTAAGAAGTTAATAGCATGTGTACGTAAGATGTGCTCAAAGATTTGCAGAATTTAATTTTTACAAACTTCAAATTTCAGTATTCAGAGTAAAAAAAAATGAATATATACTTTCCCTTTCTTTTTATGTGGAGATTTGTTTTATTTTGGAGTTAACTGTAAATCTAATCAAGCAGTATTATACTCTAAATCATCACTTACAAACAAATTGTGGAAAAAAGAACTTTTTCAAGATTTTTTTTCACCCCCACTTTCACCAACTTGTTAGTAGTTAGAACAAATAAACACAATTACCTCTAATAAAGCTAATGTGCCATTGATGCAGAACACAAGACTTCTTTCTCTTGGAGTTGGGAGGCATATTGATGACATATAATTTTCTTACAAGCGTTGTGACTAAGCTGAATGATTTACTTTGGGATTTCCTAGCTCTAAACTTCACTCAAAACCAGATTTCACATATTAGACATAAATTAAGTGCTAATATCTTAAAAATAAACACAAACTGAGAAAAAAAACCCAAGATGGCTGCTGCTAATTGCAGTTAAGTAGCCTCCTACATTTGCACTTAATAATTGGGAACTGCTGATGTTTGTACATTGTGATATTTAAAATGGAATGTTCATGCTCCCTGTAGAAGTAATTTATATTATGAATGATTGTATCAAAGATCTGCTAAAACTGGCAGGATAATTAAGTAACTGTTCTGTTGCTTGACATGCTACAGCAGCCTCTCTACTCTGCATTGGGCTGACAGAGCTGCAAAATGCTGTAACGGGCTGCTTGCTGCTTAGTTGACTGGAGAAAGGGGATCCGTGGAAGGGGGGAAATGTTTAGGGACGATGGAAATGGTAGAAATTTGATTGAGGCCCATTTGTGCTAGTTCTCCAGATTCTTCTGTGATACCTGATTTATTAAGGTCAGTGGCAAGGTGTTGAATAAAACACAAGGATTTAAATCTAAACCTTTAACTTGGAAGTTTTAAGCATGTCTTTTGAAAATATCGTCGTTTTTATATTCTGAAAATTTGTTATGTACAAGGCAATTAGACTTAAGTGCTTTAAAGTTTGCAGATGGTACAGAGTCTTTAAAGAGCTGGTCCATCATTAAATTCATAAAAATATTTATATTATAGATAGAGTATTTGTTACCTAATATAGCTACTTCTCTTTTTGCAATGCTGGCATAAACTTAAACCATACTTGATGCAATTTCAGCCCTGCTGAGAATTTGCTAGCTGCCTTTCTGCATAAGAAAATTGTATAAAAGCAGTAACTTAATGTTAATTAGCGGTCAATGGAAAAAAGAAAAGGAAATCACTGTTTAAACAATTGATGGAAAGAAAAGTTGAGGGGTCCTAAGCTTTGTACAGTTACGCAAATTAGTGAAAAGCCATGGCAGTATAATATCAGATCAGAATAAAAACTATGGATACCCTTTTCATGGTTATAAATAATTTCACAAGGTTTAAGGCGGCAAAGAATGTTCTGAAAAAAAACCTTCTGTAATCTCCTGAAGTGTGAAAATTAATCACTCATAAGCATTTGACAGCATGGGCTCCATACTTATAGCTAGAAACTTTACCTAGCAGTGAAACTTGTATTAATTTTCAATTTACAATTTATATTTTGCTGATGCTCATTCGTTTTTGTAGTGAGTTTATTTGAAATTTTCATTGACAAAGTCAAAATCAGACTGATTATGTTGAATCTTTCAGAGGCAGTTAAGAGCCACTTCTGTGCCTCTGGCTTTGGTCTGGCCTAAATACATTTGTGGTTTTATTCCTTCCTATGTCGATATATCCTTTGCTGTTGAGCTGGCTGTGGATCATCCGCTCGCCTCTGCACAGCATCTGACTGAAGTGCCGTAGAAGATGAGCACTTCAGATAGCACCTGGCATTGTGCAGAGTAAAATCAGTCTTGCCAATTAACTGTAAAAGCACTCTCGCTAATTATCTTCTATCCATTCCCGTTTATTATCCACTAACAAAAAAAGATGAACTGTACAGAATCTTGTTTATAAAACAGTATCATTTAACAGGAAATTAAACTACATGGTTCTCGGTGTGCCTGTACATCTCAGTGCTGTTTATCTGACTTGTTTAAACATTTCTGTGCAGTCCTACGCTCCAGGTCTGTGCTTCCCCCCCAGCACCTCCAACACTCGGCCTTGCAGAAACTGGTGTAATTTTATCCTTTCTGATCTCCAGTGCTCTTTGTCTCACTTATCCTGCCAGCCTTCGGGGGCAGTCCATTTTTCTTTAGACATCACCTTGAATTTTCATCCACCTTTGCCAGCTGCAGAGGAGGGATGTTGGCATTTACAATATGGACCTGGTAGAGCCCAGTGCTCCTTTCTCAGGGTGTGTGCCATCCGTTTGCCCGTTCACGACACACATTGCACTGTACTGCTGCAATGTGCACGGACGACAATCACTGCCGTCTACGTACTTTAGTAACTTCAGTAAAATCAATAATCATACTACACTTTTTTTTTTATCCATTCCATTCTTTCAGGGCAAAAATTACGCTTAAAATATCGTTGATTTTGTTTGGATAGGTTGGATCAGTTCCTTTTTTTATCTCTCCATTTTGATAGTTTCTAGCTGCATCCATTCGTGTTATTTTGCCTGTTTGCTAGCTTTCTGATCCTCAAGTTTCATGAACTGCATGAACTCCAGAGGACAGTTGTCTGTGCATTTTCCATCTGCTGAAGCTTGCATGTAATAAAGATGAAAACACTGTAAGTCTGATTGTGCATAGTGCTAAAAGGAGGGTTGGGTTTATGTTTTAGGCACTAAATTGGCATTTGATTTCTGAGAGGAAAGCCAGAGCTCTCCTACAGGGCTTCTGTGTGAAATCAACAAGCCAAACAGACTATGGTTTTAAAATAACTTAAAAGCCTCAGCTGTGAAAATTGCATTGAAATTCTGTCTCTTTGGGTTTCTTACATGCTTATATTCTTGAAAGAAAAAAAAGTACCTAGCCTTAATTTCTGGGTGTCATTTTCTGCCCACTATTCCTAAACCATATACATGCAGAAATACCCTTGTTATAGCTATGTATGTGTTCATAGATCCACTGAGTAAGCAGAATTTATAAGTATTTTTTAAGTTTATAAGCATATCTTCTGCTAGATGTCAAAGATATCCTATGACGATGAAACGTCATTGTAGCTCTGCTATGTCAGATATATTTGCATTTATGTTTAGATCTTTATATTTTCCAAAACTTTCTTGACTTCACACTTTTGGGGTGCTACCCTATCTTATCAAAGAGAAATCCATGGCTGAGGTTGAGAGACTTAGAGAAGTAACATCACACAGGCCCAACAGTGTAAAAACACCCAGCTCCAAACAAGTTTTGGACTCAGAAAGCTAGGTTGCTGGTTTTTGCAGTTAGGACCTGATCTAAGCTTTAAAGTTTTAACTCTCCCCAAACTTTAAGGGAGACTGGTTGCAGGTCTGAATTTCATGGCCCCACCGAGCCAAAACCCGGTCCAAGGCACCTCAGTTTCACGAAACTTGGATTCTCATCTGAGGTTAGGAACTCATATGTGTGAAATTCCACTTCCAGAGACAAAACAGGGCTTTTGTTTTAATGTGAGTGTGAGAACTATCCTATAATCACCCAGGGATGCAACCTAACCAGAAGTCTTCAACCCACGGGATGGATTGTAACATTATGTTTTGTTGTCTCTTTTCTGTCTTTACCCCCTACCCAAGTTTGTCATCTTCCCTTTAGGTTCCTTCTCTGCTATAAAAAGGACCTTCTGTGTTATTGTTCCTCTTCAACACCTACTTCATACAGGTTACACGTAGACTCTCTTCCTACTCATTCTTTTTAAGTCTAAGATCCACTGGGAATACATTTCTTGCTGAGATATGCTGCATACTGTATTAGTCAACAAGTGTGCATGTGTCATGGTTTAACCCCAGCCGGCAGCTAAGCAGCACCCAGCCGCTCGCTCGCTTCCCCCACAAATCCAAAGCATAGCCCCATACTAGCTACTATGAAGAAAATTAACTCTATCCCAGCCAAAACGAGCACAACATGAAGCCCATGCTGTGGCTTAGCTGTTATGGTACCCAAGGGAGCAGCCTTGCCACACAACCACATCACAATTGATGGGTTGGAGCTATATGTGTTACAATAAACAGATTATTCCTATTAAATTAGCTTGGACATCTCTGGGAAAATTCATCATGCTCCAACATTCAGCCTGTCTTTGGAAGTGTAAGAGGAATGGGGAATGTCAGAGGCAATTTATTTATCTGTAATATGTTTCCGAAGGTTGTGTCTTGAGTTCTTTATATCCACGGTGTTCAGCTGCGCAAAGTAATATAATGACGTGATTGCTGCATGCTGTCAGGGAGAAAGTCTTTAGTTATAGTATACCATGGAGAGCAGAAGACAGCAGCTGTTGTCTTTGCTCTTTATAGAGCTGTTTGGGAGGCTCTGCCTAGTGGAAGGTGAAACATTCAATTTGACATTCAGTGTCAGAGTTTGCTGACAGCAGAAACTTTTGATTTGTTCCAAAAGGATGAAGATATGAATGTGTTGCTGTCGTGGTTTAACCCCATCCGGCAGCTAAGCCCCACGTAGCCGCTCGCTCACCTCCCTCACAGTGGGATGGGGGAGAGAATAAGAAGGGTAGAAGTGAGAAAACTCATTGGTTGAGATAAAACCAGTTTAATAGGTAAAGCAAAAGCCGCACATGCAAGCAAAGGAAACCAAGGTTTTCATTCCCCACTTCCCATTGGCAGGGAGGTGTTCAGCCATCTCCAGGAAAGCAGGGCTCCATCATACTACATAATGGTGACTTGGGAAGACAAACGCTGTCTCTCCGAACATCCCCCCTCTTCCTTCTTCTTCCCCCAGCTCTGTATACTGAGCATGACGTCCTATGGTCTGGAATATCCCTTGGGTCAGCTGGGGTCAGCTGCCCCGGCTGTGTCCCCTCCCAACTTCTTGTGCCCCCCCAGCCTCCTCGCTGCTGTGGTGGGGTGAGGAGCAGAAAAGCCCTTGGCTCTGGGTAAGCACTGCTCAGCAGTAACAAAAACGTCTCTGTTACCAACAGTGTTCCCAGCACAAATCCAAAGCACAGCCCCATACTAGCTACTACGAAGAAAGTTAACTCTATCCCAGCCAAAACCAGCAGAGTCTCTAAACCAATCTATGGGCAGCCTGGTTTCTGTATGGGGAGAATAAGATATGGACTAGTATCGGGGTCCTTAGTAAGGGTTCAGATCTCCATGCTATTGCTGTCTGTGCTACCCTGGCATACTATATAGGGTTGGTTTACATGGCAAAGGCTTTGTCTGAACATTTGGTAAAGTCTTAGTAAAATGTGGAACACATCTGAGTGCTTCTGCCTCCTTCCAGTGTCCTTTTCACTTTGTTTATGTAACATCTCCCATCCAGGAGACTTCTTTTTCTACTTGTGAATACAGAGATAGGATTTTATTATTGTAAAATACTAACTTCTGGGCTAAAAGCAGGTATACCTCATACCTTTAGATCTTTCCCTTTGCATCCTGTCCAAGCCTTAGTATTTTGACAAAACCTTCTGAAAGGAATCAAAGCAGCATTTTACACCATGGAGAAAAACAGGAGAGATAGTATCTGATTTTTCTCCTCTTCCTGCCAGCATGAAAATCTGTTCCTCAGCTTTTTATTTCCTTGGCCCCACTAATGACCTTTCTTTCACTGCTGGTTTCAAAATCTTGACAGCTCATTAGAATCAGGAGAGACTTTGCATGATCAGAGTGATAATTTTCAAATCATTTGTGGCTGAAAGTAAGTTTAGGAGCATTATTTATTCAAATCACAAGCATGAAGGACCACATGGGAAATATGGAGGAGTGCCTTCTGCAAATGACAGCTTAGGGAGAATTTTCAATTGCATGAGACAGCTGTATCCCAAAACTTAATCTAATTACTATAGTGTAGTGAAAAATGTCACCCTGAATAAAATTGATACCATCATATATGTTCATGGTAAATTTTGACTTACATATGGCTGTGTTTGGGATAACCTTTAAATTCTATCCAACTTGGGGCTGATGTAATGCTTTTGTAATTAGAGGAATTTGAGCATGTGGAATTTTTTCCTTGCTCTGAGCAGATCAGCTCTACTCGCAGCTGTACAAAGTTCAGAACAGCCCTTTCCTGGAACATATGCTTCCTTCCCTGCACACGTAACAAATGGTATATAAACCTTTGTTTTGTTTCCTTTTTCAAAGCCCATGTTTCACAATGTTTTCCACTTGCGTTTCAAAAGTATAAAAGGAGAGGGAAATTATTCACAGAGCACTGGTGTGCCGCCCCCATATGCTTTTTCTGTTTTGTTGCACATGAGCAATTGTATGATGACTTGAAAAGTTGAGTTTCTGGAAGGCCTTCATTTTCAGCTGCTGGTGTATGCCAGTGAATCTGAATATTAAATCAGATGGAAACCAGCAGCTTGAAAACATGCAATCTGCTCTGTGCTGAAATGCACATCTGTCTGATGTGTACTGCAGATCTTTGGCTCCCACTAAGGTTGTTTGAGATAACAAAAGAGCATGTTTTGAAAGCTCTGAATGTTTTTTATTTTGGCTTTTTCTTTTTTCTTGTGTAAAATGCTGAATTGACTGTACTGGAGCCAACGGCTTCTTGATTTTCCACAAAAACAGATTTAACAGAATATAGAAATGCTGGCTTTCCTTACCCTGTTGAACCAACGTGCTCCCAACCTCCTGGTACTGACAGCACCTTTCATCCTGGAACATCGTCTCTGCTAAAGATGGAGGAGAGAAATACAGATATCATTGACTTTCTGTATCTGCTTATTTCCCAGTGAATTCAGGGGAGTCAAGGACATGCTCAGCACCTCAAGGACTGATCTCAAAGAGAGCAATCAAGCAGGCATTGTGTGCGTCAGTTAGCGAAGAACTTGGGAGCCGATTTCTGCCAACAACAGGTAAAAGCTGCCAGGGTCTGTTGCTTGCCTGGGAGAATCCACATCCAGCTATTTGGTGATAAACAGTTTAATAATAACATTTGCATGCAGCAAGGAGGGAGCAGACCTGCATTTCAAACTGCTGAGGAAGCCTGTAGGCCAGCCTGGTATTTTTAATCAAAGCATCATTGAAAAATGGAATCGGTACAGATGTTTGTGTGCTTAGACTATATCCAGTGTTGCTGATTTTCTGGGGCTGGCTGCTGCACAGCAAAAGCTCAAACGGCTGTTGGATGTGGCTCTTGCATAACTAAATTTTTCACATGGAAGTGTACTAGCAAAAAGAAGCTCTGTAGAAATATTTTGTATTTTGATTTTTTAAAAAATAATATCTGGATTTCTACAAAGTTCTTAACAGCTAATCCAAGGACCCCTCCTAAGTGGACAGATCTATATCGCATAAGGAGGTTAGATGAAGCTGCTGAATCAAGGCTTTCTGTGTTTATCATTTATGCTATATGATGGCACGTTTATGTATATTGCAAATTGCTACCAAGCAGGGATGTGCTTTTGTTGATGTGAATCAATACCAATGACTGAGGGCTCAAGCAAAGCTGAGTCCTAGGCAGCTGCAGTCCAGAGACCTGATTTTCTTTTTACCTTTGTTAATTAGCTTTATTAGAGACAGCTTTATTGTATACTGCAAATGTATACATGAGAGGGAACATGGAAGCTGTCTAATCATTTTCGGCCCAACCTGTAAAATCTGAGGGCGTTTGCCCAGCTACGTGTTTTTCTATTGGACTTGATCCTCCCAGGTATTGAACAAAGCAGAGAAGGAATTGGAGGAGCTCAAAGTTTCCAAAAATAAGGCCCTTAAGACTTGCTTCTCCTCCCACTCATGCCAATAGCAGAACTTGCCTTGTTTTGGAGGCCAGCCGCAGCTAAAGCCAAAAGCGAGTGGGCTCACATCTGTGGCAGTGACACGCTCTGCAGATTCATGAACATCCAGAGCTGTGCTGCAAAAGATCGCTGCAGGGGGGGAAGAAGAAGATGAGAATGGAGCTGCTGCCTCCTAGACCTGAGCTAAAAATCCCATTGCCTGTGGACAGTTTATCAGCTAAAATGCCATGCAGCCCTGATGCCAGTGGGCTTGGCACCGAGGGACAGCTCTGCTCCCAGTACCAGGCCTAGCTTCCAAAGCCTGTTGCCTTTAAGTTACGGTTTCGGTCTCATTTGTGGCTGGCGAATCATTAGCATCAAGATTTTATCTGTCCTATAGTTTGGCCAAACCTTGAAAGTGGGTTTTTCTTTCTTTCTATTTTTTTCTTTTTTTAAACTACAGTAGGAAAATGTTGCCTTTCTTGGCAAAGAGCTGTCACGTGGAATGTGGATGATGCGCCATGTGCTTCCTATATAGTCAGCTATCACCTTAGGGTAAAATCCTGTCTCCATTCTGATCTCAGTGCATCACTCCAAGTTCAGAAATTCTGACTGGAAGCAATGAGATGATGTCTGTGTAGTGCTGTATGTGGAATAGATATTAACCCATGCGTTTTTTAAACTACATGTATGTGTAGGTGTGCGCATTTTGTATATGTATGTGTGTACACACACACACACACTTCCTCCTGTTTTAAGTCATGCTCCTGGTAAGAAATGCAACAAATGATATTGTGATTCACTGGTTAATGTTGTTCTCCTGCTGTTAGAGATACATACATGTTCTTTATGAATGGATATATTGAAAATAAAAAGTACATTTCTTATCTGCAAAAACTCAAAGGCTCAGTCATAAATGTTCTTGTTCCAGCAAACCAAAAATACTCTATTACATGCACACAGCTGTAACTGCACTCCAGTGTGGTTATACCTCTGTTCCACAGCAACTGTTTTGTAAAAATAGCTTTATTTGCCACTGCTAATGGCCAGTATGGATATTTACCAGATACAGGCATTTTAATTTCTGCTCTATTACTCGCAGCTTCCCTGCATACTAAAAATTCCTTTACTTATGTTGCACAAAATGTGTTTGAGGACTTTTCCCATGGCTCTCCCATAGAGGTCAAGCCTCAGCCTATACCAACGTTGTATCAAAGACGTATATGTTAGGCATTACTTCATGTTTCCTATGCCTGCGTGCGTATATTCTGACGATGAAGTTAAGCCATGTTAAATGCTAAGTGTACTTGAGGGAAGTACTGCTGTTTGGCTGATGACCAGTGTATGTGGCTCCTGTGCAAGCCACTTGACCAGGTAACTGTGTCCAGCTGTCTTGTTTCTGATAATGTATGTACAACACAAGGTAGTTGATTTGGAGGCGTCTGCGGGTTGGAGGAAAGTTCTGTGTAACATATTCGCTCTTGCCACTAGTGACACCAGTGACACTCTGTTGTCTCCAGTAAGCTTGGGAGCATGTCCCCTGTAAGAAATGCAGAAAACAATGCTGGTGATTTGATAGATAACATGACTTTGATGTTGCAGAACTGCCACAGCCATTTCAATTGCTGTATAATTAGCGTCCCAAGACGCAGTCATAAACCATTATGTAGGCTTTGATAATGGAAAAGCTCGGCTGTAACCACGTGGAGCTGGGACTAACACCCAGGCTTAGAGATGTGTATGTGTGTAAACGTTCAGGTGTGTTAGTAGGATTTTCAGGAGCTCTTGACTGGGTTAGATGCCTAACTCCATCAAAATCAGTCCTGGATTAAACATAGGCTTTGAACATCAAAGACATTTAGGTTCCTAATTCCTACTATGCATAAAAGTATCTTACTACTTAGGATCCCGTGGAGGCTTACGCATGTGATCTTTGGGCATCTAGGTCTGATCCTGTATTTTTTCAAAAAGTCCACAATATGCCCTTCTGCATGTTTCAGAGTTTAAATCATTTTTGAAACCTGAGAACATCCAGTAAACCCTATCTCTAAGAAGAACACCTTGCATGTCATTTATACTCCCGTTTATAAAAACTTTGGGATAAAATGTACTCAATGCATGTAGTAGTTGTTGTGGTTTGGGTTTTTTTAAACTGAGTGCTCCCATTAAGTTGTATAGTTATGTCCTTAGATAACTCCCCCTAAACTTCCAAGAACATAGCTAACCATAATGGTTTCTTTTGTAAGGGTCCCTGAATATGGTTTGGGAAGTTAATTCCTTCATTTAAAGATGAGCAACACTAGGGACTGTTGCTGTTTAAAGTGTCCGATACGCAAAAGATCAGATTTTAATTACTAGTCTCTAAGCACCACTGACTTCTGAGTTATCTGCTGCAGGCATCATTTGTTTGGTATATCTCTGACCTTGGTTCATTTGAATGGTAACAAACTTGGGAAACAGGAAAAAAAAAACCAACCCAACCCAATGAATAAAATTAACATCTACTTATTAACAAAATTATTTATGAGAGAGCTGACTCGAGTTCAGTGGAATAATTTTTACAAGAGAGAAAACCTTGCCTAATTCTGAGGTGCAGCTATGCAACCAGTTTCCAGAGCTCAATGTCTGCTGCAATTTTGGGGCTAGATGCTCAGCTGGTGCTGGTGGGCTCCAGCCACAGCGCTGTGCTGGTCTGCAACCGTCCTGTCAACTCTGAATCTGAATTCATACCGGCAGGACAGGTTCATCGATAGTGTTGCTTGCTGCAGCTCCCCTTGCAGTGTTAATTATGCAATTCTCCCAGAGCATGAATCTATGTTGACTTTGAAGATAAATTAATTACCCTTGCACTTGCCATTTGCCTTCCTCTGTCGGTTAAGGATTATCTTGTTCCCCCCTCTTCTCTTTGTGGATCAGAAAGTCAATTAACTGGTTCCCCATCAGACTTGAAATCTGTAGGGGGAAAAAAAAATCAAACTTTGCTACAGCTTGGACTGGAGTTTAACCAAATTTCTTTCTCATAACTTTGCAGCTCAAGGCAGGTTTTTATTTTCCCTGTACACTGAGAATCCTTTGTTCAGTCCCGATTATCATCTGAGGCTGGTTTATTTCCCGGATTCTTGCTTATTTTGTGTGGGTTTCGGTTGAAAGAAAGTTTTTATTGTTTCTCTGGTTTTGTTTTGTCTTGCATAAAGATACATTTATGTGAGTGAAAATACTAATATGACAAATTAGGCCAACAGATTCAGGTGTATGTCTTGCATTTCCATACAAGAACAAATAGACCAGTAGGAATGACCTTCCTACCAACAGTATCTTATATTTATTAATGCAGTACTGTTAACAAAGTGTAAACTTTGTGCACAGATAACTCCTAAGTGGCTAGAGACAGTTTACATGGTAGAATGAAAGTATCTGAGGGGTGGTTGGCAGGAGAAAAGATCTAGTTGTACTGGTTCTTCTGGTTCTTTTCGAGAGAGCTGAGCTGTAGATCCTTAAAACACAGGAAAACTTTTGCAAGATTGGGTCTAATTCTCTGAAACGTTGACCTTTCCCAGATCGTCCCAGTTGCCTTTTGGGGTCGGGAGCACAGAAAACCCCATGCCTCGTCAACAGAGGCATTGAAATTATTGATTTAATTCCAGATCTGAAATTACAGAAGGTTTAGCACAGCTTCCCAGCATAGTGAGCCCTGCCTTGGGAACTCCTTGCCCCATGACTGGTTCCCCCCTGCAGCTGGTGGAATGACATGATAAAAGCAGCATCTGATTTGAGTTGTAAAGGTGTAATTTTTCTTGGGTTTCAGGAAATAGCCCCTCTCACAGCTGTGGTGCTGTGCACTACAACTGCTGCACCTGCGGCAGCACAACTCTCTGAATCACCGCCTTTTTCTCAGCTGCATAGAAAATAACCCAAGCCCTTGGGTTCTTCAATCCAGAATGTTTGGGAATACTTTCGCAGAACACAAGAGTCGCGCATCCTTGTAAGCAGGTTGTGTTTCTAAAGGGATTACAAAGGATTATGATGAGTTACTAAGATCTGTGCATCTTTACCGGGCCTCTTGCTGGCATAGGATTTATTGGTTTAGAAAAGTCTTCATGAGAATAGCAGATTTTCCCTGAGATGGGGGGAAATTAGTATTCCTTTTGCAAACTTCAAACTAGCCTACTTTGTTACAATTTCATTGTAAAAAATCTGCTTATGGCTCTCTAATAAACACTGGTTCCATTCCCACAAAGTGACACTTGCTGAATAATGTGTTACAGCTCTCAGTGACTCTTTCCCAGAGACTTATCACGAAATCTGCAGAGATAATTACCACAGTAGGAAACGAATACAAACAAATGCAGTTTCCCCCTTGCTTTAGCAACTTTCTGAGATTGCAGTCTCTGCTGCCAAGTACATTTTTCCTGGTTTTTTAGCATTGTTAAAACAATTAGATTTTGATTCATAAGATCTATCCACCTACTTAAAGGTGATTGCAACAGTCCCACTGAGTTAAACTGGAGCTGCAGCTTCATCCAGAAAACAATTGCTGTATGGGCTGAATTATAACCAATTTCTCAAATCACTAAAATTGGTTGTCCCAGACAAGCACTAAGATTAAATCCATCTCATCTGATTTTAGGCATTAATGTAGTCAGCCTTGCTTCATACACTCCTACATCAGATCTGACTCGCCCAGGAATTGCCTCTCTCATCATCTGCTGTTGACTGAATTTATCATGTGCAGCTTCCTAATTTAGATGAGTTGAGTCCAGGAGTTAAGTGTGAATGTAACTTGAAAAAGTTACCTGCTGCACTTAATTCAGTTCATCAAAAAAACCAGTGATACATAGGATGGTGCTAACTTGACTAGTGTGTTTCTAAAGCTGCAAAGAATCCTATTCTCTAAGGTTTCTCTTTGGATGAGCAGGTTCATCTTCTTGCCATGGTTCTTTGGTCTTTTAGTTACGGTTATTTTCAGGTTCTCTGTCTTAGAGTGACTGTTTATCTCTTTCCTTTGCAAAAAGAAAAATACTCAAGTCCTCACTAAATTGTGTTCTGCTTTTTATTATCTCCTCTAACGGATGAATCGAATTTGTTTAAGACAACAAGATTTTAAATCTTTAGATTCAGTTTTCTATTTAAAAAATTATCCATGTATTAGGATACTGCAGAAAAGAAGCTGGCAAGTAGGAGGTCACAGGAGACTGTAGTCTCAATGTAAATAAGACTGGTTTATATTTCTTCTCCCTCTTATATCCAACGTGATTTAAAAAAAGGTTGCAATTATTTCCCATTACATGATGTTTTTAGCTTGACCATAGCAGTGTAAAGGGAAAAAAACACACACACACAAACCCTAGAAGAGGAAACCTTTGAGTTTGATTCTGATACAAATAACACTATAAAGATGGTGCAAAAATAAATGTTACTATTCCATTTAATAGTATGATATTAAACATGTTTTCTTTACTGTAGTATGTAAGTCTTTTGTATTTTCTTTATTTAGTGAACTCTTCAACCTTCTTTTTATTTGTTTTGATTATGTTTTCAGGTTCTAGTTGTTTATGATCACCCCATAATTAGAAATTTAAACGTATCTGCAGTTGCTGTTGTGGGATAAGGCAGGTTCTCTGCTGCTGTAAATTGCTGCTGTTGCATTGAAGTCCAATATTTGGTCTGTGGTTACGGGGGCTTTGTAAAGATCTGGCAGGTCTATGTTTTGCACTTTTACACAGAGTGAAATGAGAAGAGATTCTTTATTCTTTATCTACTTCTCATAGGCAGGTCCCATATTTCATAGAATGAATCCTAGAATGGTTTGGGTTGGAAGGGACCTTAAAGACCATCTAGTTCCAACCCCCCTGCCATGGGCAGGGACACCTTCCACCAGACCAGGTTGCTCAAGGCCCCATCCAACCTGGCCTTGAACACTTCCAGGGATGGGTGTTACGGGTTTGTGTGGCGCGGTTTCTTTGGTAGTGAGGGAGGGGGCTGCAGAGGTGGCTCCTGTAAGAAGCTGCTAGAAGCTCGCCCGGCTCCAAGTCGGACCCACCTCTGGCCCAGGCCGAGCCCATCAGTGACGGTGGGAGCACCTCTGGGAGAACAGGTTGAAGAAGGGGAACCTGCAGTGAGTGGGGGAATTGGTATGTGAGAGGAAC